>VWZS01007042.1:0-70770 GCA_013397075.1 Rhabdornis inornatus
GGCTGGAGCAGCCTGTCCTTGGACTACTGCACCCTGTGGAAAGAGACACCCAAGCCGCAGGAGTTTTGGGAGACTGTTGCCTGTAGGATGGAGTCACATTGTGGCAGTTCACAGGAAACTGTTTTTCTCATGCTGGAGAAGTTTGTGGAAAACTGTCTCCTGTGGCAGGGACCCAGTGCTGCAGCAGAGGATCAACTTTTCTCCCAGAGCAGCAGAAGCCATGGATGGTACACTGGCCATCACCCCTATTCTCTGTCTCCTTGTGCTGCTGGGGTAGGCAGTAGAGCTGGGAAGGAGAGAGGAGAGGGGGAGAAGGTGTTTTTAAGGGTTTATGGTACTTCTCACTATCCTGCTCTGATTTTGTTAGTAATAAATCCATTTCAAATCACTGCATTGAGCCTATTTTGCTCTTGATGGTATTGATGAGCAAACTGTCCCAGTCCTTACCTCAACCCACGAACCCTTCATTAAATTTTCTCCCCTCTGTCCAGTTGTGGAGCAGAGTCAGTGAGTGACTTTGGTGGGTGCCTGGCATCTGACCTAGGTCAACCCACGACCTGAAGCTACAAGGACCCTTATACAATATTTCAGTCCCCAGGGAAACAAATCTAGGCATGACATTCTCTAAATATTCCTATCATAGATATCCGTGTGTAAGAAGAAAAATGCTAGATGATAGCCCATACAGAAACATGTTTTAGTCTTTCTTGAGTGTAAATGTGTGTCTCCATCACATTGCAATAATATTTATGTCTTACCTCATCCTCTGGGAGTTACTATGAAATGTATTTGTAATGTGCAGGGTTGGTGAAGGTTCTGGGTTTCTTAGCTTGAGATTACTTTAGCTACTTTCTCAGCAGGAGCTCCCTTGTTATTACTGGCCATGACTTTGTACATAGTAAGAGAAATCTCAAAATGGGGGAACACACTGTGTTTAGTAACAATTTTGCCCCCTAATCTACTGCCCTGTCCTTTGTTCCATCAATGTGACTCATGGGGTTTCTCTCAGCAAAGACTAATTGCTGAAAAAGCTGTACTCATTCTGCTCTGTATTTTATTTTAAACTAAAGCTGTAACTTTTTGTAGTCCTTGGTGCTTAACTGATCCACATTTAACTGAAGATTTTCCTTATTGAAATTATGCTTGCATTGACTCAGATACTGTGAATAATTCAGGATAAGTGAGAGGAGCAGACTCTAAATGATAGTTTGCACAATTGGAAATTGATGATCAGAATTTCTTCAAGCTCTAATTTACCATCAGATAGAGCCAATTAAGTACATCAGTGACTATGGCATCACTATTTTAATTTGTTTGTCTGTCTTTCTATAACTGTGATTCCATAGGAACATAAAGAAGGACATAATGTCCTTTTTTTTTCCTTTTGGTCACAGTATTGTCGTTGTCTACCCAAGGAATTATTTCAATACATCATTAGTCATCTTGGAATGAATTTAAAAGTTCTCCCTGTGTGATCCTAAGGGATTTCAGCACACTTAATGTATTGATTCTTTTCTCTGCTATTCTCATCGGACTAAAATACATACCATATGAATAGCCCTTCCCACCACCCTTGTTTTTAAAATAAAGCATTGCAAATTATATTCTGTTTCATTCCCTATAAAAAATAGTTTTAACACAAGCACAAGTGTCTCAGAGTCAACTTACAGTGTATATATGCTAAGAGGAAAGGAAATCAAATAACATAAATTAAGTAAAAAGTGAAATATCAGAGAAAAAATATCAAAATGTCAGCATTTTCATTATATATCCTTATTTTCAGAGGTTTTAGTCCATATTAAAAACTATGTAAAGACTTAAACCAGGTATGTGACATTTCAGTCTAGAAATTATTTTATCTCATATATATTGCTAATAGCTAATTTGTGGCATTTTGATATTATATGATTGAATGAAAGGTGGCATTACAAGCTGGAATCATTTCAAGAATTTGGATAAATGCTAGCATAAAAAGTATCTGTAAGAGGAATATCACATCTTTAAATTCAGATTTTCTTAGTAAGTTTTGAGGCTTATGTTTGGAACTCTGGTATAATTTTTTTCTACCACTATAGTATCACTTAGTACTATAGTTATTGTATGTTAGGTTTAGACTGTGCTTATTATCGTGCTTTACAGTCAAGTTGTCCTCACAGTTAAAGAATTAGATGTGTACGTGTAGGTACATAGTATATGATGCTTGACAATATGCTCTCATTTTAATTCCATTTTCTTTTCCAATAGTCTTGTATTTGACTGCTGTATTGCTGAAGAGAACCCAGGATATTAGAACACCTTCTGGTGTGTTACGAACAGAGCCATCACGTCTCACAACATGAGCATGAGACTTAGACAAGTGGCATTTGGTTTGCACCTTCTCACAGTAACACTTCTGTACCATATGTTTTTACAGCACAAAACCAGATCATTTGTCATATTTTGTGATCCCACATGACAATCACAACTGCATGCCTTAGCTGTGATCTGTCAAACCATTATGCCTGTCAAACAGGGGTCAGAAGAAGGAGGAATACCTTGCTGCTTTGACTCAGCCAGAGGGAAGAAGGCAAGAGGTTAATGCAACATCTCAAAGGAGCTCCACCCCAGGGTAACATTACCCATCTCCAAGCAAGGGCTATTACTCTCTTTCACCACTTGAATACCTTGAAGAAAGATTTTAGTGGCCACTGAAACATGTTTTATTTCCATGCAATCCCTTAATGAAAAATGCTTGTGGAGATGCACTACAGGGCTTTGAATGGAGTTTCAAATTTTCGTTGTTGAAACACCACAGAAACTTCCATCTATTGATCCTTTGGCTGAAGCTGAAATATAAACAAGGAATTTAGCTTTCCACAGAATATTGAAAGTACAGTTTGCTGTGCAGATTATTGCACGATTGCTAGCATAGCTATGCATCCATTGTTCACATTCCTTGGAGTACAGCAATCAAGTATTTCTGTTAAACGTAGCACACAGTAGCAGAATTCACAGAGAAGAAGATAAACACAGAAATTTCTTTCTGCCCACCCAAAGAAGCAATATACATAATCCTGAGATGTCTGATTATATTCCTAGTTTTGTTCTTCATCAGTTAGCATCTCCTGCCTTTACCTTTTCGCTCCAACTGTATACAGAGTAACATCTTTTCCTTTACAATAAATGTTTCAAAGTTTTCCTTTGAAAGGTCTGAAATACTCTGAGCATACTTGGTGATTACATGAAAGTCTCAGTGGATTCACTTTTATTCTCCTGTTCCTTAAAATATACATATATTTAAAAAAAATAAGAAGAAAAACAAAAAACCCTCCAAAAATCTCCGAAACAAAAAAATAAATAAACAAAAAAAAATCTCAAAGAAACAACAAATATTCAGACATAACTTTAAAAAGTCCGTATCTCTAAAGGACATCTGAAACTCACTTCTCAATGAATAGTAAACAGCTGCCATGTAATCCTCAATATAGGACAGTACAGTGAGTCACAAATTATTTGCTGAATGAGTAGTTTCATGCTCCTGACCATTCAAAAGTGTTGGGTGAATTCTAAATAATTCAAAACCCTTTTAGTAAGAGGATTTACACTGCTGAGTTTGGTAACTCTGCAGTGCTTTTTCTCAGAAGAACTTAGGTGATTAGAAAGAAAAATTACCATTGGTATTACAAATAATCCAAACAGTTTAGTCACAACAATGTAGAGATGTTATGATTTCCCAGTAAATATCTAGAACACAGACAGACATTTTAAAGAAAAAGAAGTGGAAGGCAAAGGGAGCTTTACAGGTCTAGATAGATCCAATGTGTCTCTATTGTTATCAGATATAACTGATCCTGAATGATCCAGTCCTGAATGAAGGACAGTTAAAAATTGAAAGTCATCAGGATGCCTAAGATATGCAACTTCTGTCATTTGCCTGTCTTCGCAAATAAAAAAAATCTGAAGTGCTCTTGTGAGTCCTTCTGGTAATGCTTTTGGAAATTCTTCTTACATACTTGTAATTATTAATCTGTCTCTTAGGTATTCATATTTTCTGAACTGTAGCCATCACAATAATCCTGTAAATAAGCACCTGGTTACTTTATAAATTCTATATTGCCCCTTACTATGTGTTTGTACAGTGTGTATCAGCACACTCCCTTATTGGGTATTACTGTGATTTGTGTAATATATTAATAGCAATTCAATTAATTAATATTTCCTGCAAAGAGAAATAAAATTGATAGCATGCACCAAGCCTGACGGAGTTCAAGAAGCATTTGGATCCCAGTCTTGGGGTTGGTGCTGTGCAGAGCCAAGAGCTGGACACCATAATTCTTTTGAATCCCTTCCAATTCAATACATTCTGTCACTATGTGGTTCTGTGAAGTAAAGACATGGGAAATTTTCTTGCAAGTCTTAACTACAATATAATATCCATGTATCTCAAATGACAGACTCCAGACCTTCACAAAGACCTCTCCTCTGTCTCCTTCAGATATGGAAACACACAGTATAAATTAATCCTTATTGCATCTATGAAAGGTAATTATAACTTCAATGGCATCAACAAAATTTGAGACTGAAGCAGGTGCATGCATTCAGTTTGTGATGTATTAGCCATTTAGGAGACAAGTGTGAGATAGGTCACAATTAAGGTTGTGACTACTTTGTTTCTTCTAACCTAACTTGCCCTTTGATTTTAGGATAACAAATGATTAATTTGACTAGGTACAAACAATTAACTCCTAAATTGTTGTCATTGGGTTTTTTTTAAGCAATGATTTCTGACCTATGATTAGATTCAATGATCTGAGAGACCCACAGTCAAACCTCGACATTTTAATTTAGGGAGCCTTCTAAAACAGGGAAGGAAATACCTAATTGATGTCATCTTTCAACAAGATTGAGGTGCCTAGAAAATCGAGACAAAAATCTAAAATTTCCAATTTTTTTCCACTACTTATGCTTATACTGTTAAAATTTATATAACTGATATCTTATGTCAATAGCCTAATTTTTTCAAAATAAAAGCATAAATATTTCCAGAGAACTTGAAGGAAATAGCTGTTGGTCTGCTTTGAACTGTTAACAGCTGTTAACTACTTAAAGTCTTTAATATATATTCAATTCCCACCTCAAATTTGATTCCACATACATAAAAACAACTATGTCTTTCATGAACAAACATCCAATAGCCTCACCTTTCTCTTTGTTTTAATATATAAATTTCGTTTCATTCATTGCCTGTATTGTTTTACTTGTCACATATAGTCCTAATTTATATATTCCCTGATCTTTCCCTACCTTTCTTTTCCCAACTGACTTTATATCTGTCATTATTTATCTTCACAACTGCAGAGCCACAACCCATCCCTCATCTCACATCAACTTGTTTCTTCAGTATTTTCTTTGACACTTAACATCACCGCACTTCACTGCTTCTCTTGCTTGCATTCCAGCCTAACATCTTCAGCACTTCAGTTTTATCTCCTCACATTCCCAGACCCTAGGTCTTCACATGATTTTACTTATTCGTTTAGTTTTGACTACTTGCTGAGTTCTATTCAGTCAAGAAACATAGTATAATCATGCCTGTTGGCAGGTTATTGTAGTCAGTCATCTTAGGCAGGTGGGGTAAAAATACTATTTGGAATTAGTTCGCCTCCACCTGCAAAGACTATATTACCTGTATTGTCCATGGCTGTAATGAAAGATTCACAGCATCATAGAGATTGCTTTGGAAATATCTCTCTAAATGCTAGAGTAGATTTCCTCCCTGAGGCATTCTTTGAGAAACCTCATTGATTCAAACAAAAGGATAGAGAGCTTACTGAGAAAGTGCTTAACAGTTTGTTTCCAAAGATATCTGGAATTTCCCTATGATTAGTTTCAAAAATAATTAGATAAAGTAACCCCAAGACTGGTTTTTAATGTTCTTCAGAAAAATAATAAGGATGCTTAGGCAGAAAAGAATTTACTTACCTTTTTGTATATTAAGATTGCTGTCTAACATGAGACAATAAAAGTGAGTTGAATCAAGGAGAAAGTTTATTGTTTAAAAAAATGTTGCCTATTTAATATTCTAGAATAATGTTTTAATAATACAAGTGCTCTTAAAAAAAATAATTGATTGATTTTTAACTATTTTAAAATATTGTTTATAAATTAGGGGCTTCACAAATCAAGGCATTTTTTACAATGATTTTTTTTTTATTGCAATTTGTCCTTCTGTAAATCTCCTTATATTTTATAAGCACTTTGTGACTTAAGACAGCAGGGAAAATTTCAGTTATTTGAGACCATTTCAGACTGGAAATTTCCAAAAATATATTATTTCCCTTTGGACATATTAAAATATGGATTTTAATTTAACTAGAATTAGTACTCCTGACAAGAGGAAGAAACATTATAAAGCTTTATCTCTTGAACTTTAAAACAATAGTTAATTTCATCTTGAGCAGATGCTTTAAGCAAAACTGGAATTAGGGGGTACTGATTGTTCTGACAAACAGGAGATTGTATTTGGCTTTGCTGCTTGCCAGTCCATCTAAACAAAGCTGTATGAACAAGCAGGGTCTCTATCAGACTGCCTCTATTTCCCAGGTTCCAGACCACTGAGTTTGTCAGCTACTTACTTGCAGTGGGACTGGTAACTGCCATGGGGCCTTTACTGTCAATCCCTTAAATGTACAAAAAGAATGTTTGAAAATCGTTGAACATGTCTTATTTTCACCTATTAGCTTTCACACTCACATGCAGAGTTTTCTTTCTGATATGACTGTTTCTATCTTCTTTAGCCTTTTAGAAGTCGTCATTTAAAAAGGCTCAGTTAACTCCTGGTATGGAAGCCTGGATAGCAGCAGCCCAGGCAGTTGCTGCTTCCATGACAGCTGATGGCTTGTCTAAAATTGTTATGAATTTCTAGAAAGGAAGAATTTAATGTTTGAAAATTAGTATAGGTTTTTTTCTTCCATTCTTAACCTGTGCTTAAAAATAGTAACTGCTTCATTTTATCACAAACTCATAGAGTGGTTTGGAGTACGTTTTTCAAGATCTCATATTCAGGAGTCATTTCCTCTTCATAGGATTTACCGTTGGTGACAGAGATGACATATTTGATTCTTCATATGAAATATCAAAAAACTTTGCACAGGTGCATGTGTATCTTTGGATACACACCTTTCTTATTCTAGAACAGGATCTGCATATTTACCATTGTTTTATCTTGCTGGTGGCAATACCAGTTTAAATACAGTAAAGGACACAGATCTTTAATTCCTACTATACCACTCATTTTGCAGTTTTTATCCCTCCTGTGCCATGTAGTATCTTATCTGTTTAGAAGGCAGTTTTATAAAATTCCATGTTTTCTATTATATGTTATTAAAAGCCAGGACCAGGTGGCCTTCTACCTTGTTTCATCTCTAGATTCCACAATAAATAGACAATAACAAGTAGTATTATGAAGATATAATAGCTGATGTCATAATCATGCGTGATTGTGAAATCAGCTATGTAAATAGAATAATAAAGGAATATTTTAAATATAAAAACAAATTCTGTGTGTGAAGAAAAAAATATAAAAGAAAAAATCATGTTCAAATATTTTTATACTTTCATGCTCTACATATAAGAAAAGAAAAAAAAAAAAATTTCCTGATTTCCCTGATTCATAGAACATTGTATTACCCTTTGTTCTCCGGTATGGTCATATAAATTCTCCTGGATCTGGAAAGTTATCATAAAACAATTGATACAAGAAGCCTGATGAGGTATGGACTTGTGCAGTGGAAAGTGAGCTAAAAACCAAGTTCTGGGCTAAAAACTCATGTTAAAAAAATCTGAAAAATCTCTTGCCAGTACTCTTATACATTCCTAGAACTTGATAGCACTATGAAGAATGGACTGAATAACAGAAAAAAAATCAAAGGTAAAATATTGTGGGTTTCTGAAGACTTTCTGTATTAGGACACAAAAAGATAATAACTTTTGTTACCAATCTACGTATGCATAGATTGAAGAAGCAGCAGACAGTGCTCCCTGAGGAAATAAGTCAATGAAGAACTGACAGTCAGTAAAAGCTGGAATCAATCACCCACTGTAAGGTACATTCCTAATATTCAAAAACGCTTAGGAAAAGCATTTAGTCCTTGAAAATTATGTAATTCAAGACTGCTGAAAGGGTCATTAAAAAAAAAAACCACCAAAACCAGGGGAAACGCAGAGCTCTAAATATGAATCACTGAATGGAAGATCTTGGAGCAAGGAAAAGAAATTGATATCAAGAAAGAACTATTATCGCAAGAATACAATGATCTGAACAAATCCATAAAAATCACTGTTGTTTTGCAAGAAGATGCTACCATGATTCCTGGGTCTCAGTGTGCGGCATAAAATCTTTTACAAGCAACAGTTAACACTAATGCTGTTACTGAAAATTATTTTTAATGAGTCCTGAAATGTTAGTTTAGGTCAGTTTCTCATATTATTCCTTAACTACAGTAAAACAGACTGAAATTTAATTTCAATTCAGGGTTCATTAATGCTTTGTGCAGATACAGTTCTTTAACAAGCTGATGAGTTATAGGGTACATGAGACTTTAAAAAATGCGACTTTTGTGGCATATTTCCATAACTGCATTAAAACTTACTTCTATTTAGCTCATTTCTCAGGTTACTGAACTTGTCAATTGATAGAAAAAATTCCTTACGACAAACAAACACAAAGTGTTATCCAGCTGTCTGGCAATAAATCACTTTTTTTTTGCTTATTATAATTAAACAAAATCAATATATTAACTGAGAGTAGTCATCTCACTTCACTTTCCTCTGACTGGAATTTAAATTAAGACTTGTTTTATTAGCCTTTCAAATTGCATATCAAATTAAGCTGTCCAAAAAAAGAGAAAATTGATCCAATTAAAAACAAATAAACCCATCGGAATATCCTGTGTTTTTACTAGCAGGCAAGGAATAAACCAGTGAGACCACATGGTAAATTTCAATCCCAAGTATTTCAGTCTCAAAAATGTTTTGAAGAAATAAAAAAAAATCCCTGCCCATCTTGAACACAGTCATTAAGACCATTTAGGAAAAAAAAACAAAAAAGGAATTTTAAAGGAAATGCTGTGTATTTCAGTCATCTCATATACCCGTGGAGAAAGAAAGGAAAAAAAAAAGCCTCCTTTTTTTCCCCTGTCTCTATATCTAATGTTACAAGGCTACAAAAAGTTCAAGGTGCTGATGGATTAAAAGGGCACTAACAGGGCAGTTAAGCCAGTTAGAGCAGATAAGCACATTCCCATGGACCTAGCAGATTATTTTCCTTTTTTCCTCTTTTTTTCCCTTTTTTTTACCTATAAATCTCAACAGCTGATAATGCAGACAAACGCTGAGCACTCAATTCAGTTGTCTAAACATCTATATCTGGTACTTGAGAATTCTTGGGACAGTCACAGGCATCTGAGAATTAGGGAGCAGCATTGCGTGGGAGCCCAGCCCTTCCACAGAGGCAGCCGGAGACCAGGACAGACTGGCAGGGATGAGGCACAGAAGTTTCTGTTTAGGCAACTGACTTAATGTCACCATATTCCTGTTCCTCTCTGGTGATAAAGTTACTGTGACAGATTTTACCACAGAACCTCGGGTGGAGTTATGGTTTACTGATCATCTGTTATAAGCCCAATTTTATTTTTTCGTTGGTTTACTCTGAGATTTGTTGAAAAGACAATTTTAGGAAATCTTGCTTTTGACACAAGTAGATCAATGATATATCATCAAAACTGTAATATTTTTCTTTCCTGCTGAAAGATCAGGTGAACTAGACAGCCTAAAACAAAGTGACTCGGACACAGGGTGTTAGTTATCGACCATCTTTGGACAAAATTAAACATCTCTTCTTAGTTCTTTTCTGTACAGCAATGCAAAATGGGATCAAAACCCAGAGAGCAATGGAAACACCAGAAAAAGTATTCTAATGTTGAAAATTACCTTGACTGAAGCATATTATCTATCTAGCCTATTTTGGAATAAAATTACATTTGCTTAAAGTAATCTAACTTTTTGTTCAAATGGGCACCAGCATTAAGAGGAAACATATTTCCTCCTTACTTTTCCTTGTTTGGTCATTTGATACAATTCTTTCTGAATAGCAGAATCTGTAAACAAACTGTGCAGAAATATTCTGATTTAAACTAAGATACTTAAATTCAGTTGATCAAAAACTGGTGAGCGTACTAAAAGACAGTTTTTAAAACTAAACATGTCTGGCAAGTTTTGTTTCTGAACTCTAAAAATACAGTAGAAAATTATTCTAAAGGTAGACAAGTGTTCCTGTCTAAAATAAATTCTGAAAAGTCCTAATGCCATGAAAATATGCAATGGATAAATTATTTAACACCCCTCCTCCCCCTTCCAAAAAGATAAACAACAAACACAGGAATGTACATAACTAAGCCGTATTCTGTTAAAATACAAATCTGGTTGCAGAGAAAATGAGAAAGGGAAAATACTGGCAATGCAATGGCCTTTTCTAATATAGTATACCTAGGATCAGATTATAGCCTTCCCTCAAATATACAGTCGTGAATGTTTCAAATATTTCATTCAGCATCCATTAGAATTTGTTATTTTTGGGTTTTTGCTTGTTTGTTTATTTTTTGAAGATAAGTTTTGCAGGTTTTTAAATTAAAAAGAACATTGGAAGCTTGGGGGAAATATGCATTGGCAGTATTTTGTTCAATTTCCTTGGCAATGCTTTTTTCCATCTCAGTAGTATGAGAAAATTAGATGAGAAGACATTTTTAATAAGCTTTTGTCCTGCAGTCACTTGCTCAGTTTAATCACTAAGTATTTTCATTAATTGTATTTTTGTTTTATGTCAGTTTCTAAATATATATGAGGAATAAAACAAAGATGTCCTTGACACTATTTACATTAATTCTTAAGTTAGTGACCACTTCAAAATAACATCATGCAGTTACTATTGAAATATAGTTCAGAATTTCAATAGACTGCTTGTGCCTGACAACTAATTTTTTTGTTACTCCCTTGGGTAGTTGCTAGAAACAGCCCTCAGTGTAGATTCATCCTGTGACTGAAGCACAGAAAGGAAAGGCTGAAAAATGAGCAATGGGAACAGCTTGCTGATGAAGTTGAATGAGGAACTAGTAATGATATTGATGACATTACTAATTACTTAGCAGGCAGAATTCAAAATGAGAATTCATTTGTCATCATGATATCATCAATCAGCTTTCTATTGCTTTGGGTAATACGTTTGTGCTTGCTTGGTGCAAGATAAACTTCGCTTTATAACTCATTTTGGTTTGTGCAGATATACTTCTTAATTTTTTATGTTTTAACGTTTTGCTCTTCCCTATATTGAATTGTGGTTTTATAAGTGTCTTATTTCAAAGGTTGTGTATTTTACACTTAGATAATTAAAGACAACATAATTTCTGCCCTTCAAAATAAGCAAATGTTCAACAGGTTTTTGTATAAGCATCATAGCCTAAAGTAACATCCATCTCTGATGCAAAAGGAAGCCTATTCAAACTTTAAACTTAAAAAAATTCAGACAGATTTCTAGATATTTTAAGGAAAAAAATTACAGTAAAAATATGCAAATTCCCATAATTTGGGGAAAAAGGATCAAATGTCATAGTTCCTGAGTCCCTGAGTAAAAAAAATAAAAACTCTTGGTATTGATTTAGGCTTTTCAAGCAATCCAATATTCCTAATCCTTCAGCCTGTGAATCAGTATCACAGTCCCAAGAGCCTGGAAGCTATACTATCTCCTCCAAACAGCTGAGATTCCTGGCTGAATCACCCTGTTGGAGAGGGAACTGGCCAGACTTTTACTGATCGTGCACTCCAAGATTTTCGTCTCTCCTGTCCAATTTGGCATTTCTGCCTTTTTCATCTGCTTTCTGGATCCTTGAGTTCTTGCCTTGGCTTTCACAGGGACACTTTCCACTTTTGTGGGCACACACTATGATCATCAGTGTTTTGCTGCGATGTGAGTAAAGAGAATGTTTACTCACAAGGGAACTGCTAATTGTGCCCTTGGAAGCCACCAAAGCTGTCAGTGACTCACCCTACCAGCCCCACAGCAGTAGGGATTAACCTGAGAGTTACCCAGAGTCCCAAATGAAGATGTGGTCACCTCAGGGATCTGCTGGCCAGCTGAATTTGGCCAAGGAAGTAGTGATCTGAATCAGCAAGTATATTGTCTTTTAATATGCTTAAGGTACTATGGTCTAGTAATATATGCATAACCTTAGAGGTACCCTCTAACTCATTAAACAACCTAATGGATCATCTGACAGTTGGAAAGGTTTTCTGTGTGAGTGCATATTAAAGTGAATGTGTTAATTTGAGCCTATATTATTATGCTATCCCATTTGCACTGTTTTCTATCATTTTGATTAATGCCTAGATTGTGAAGGAATGAGGGATAATATGCTTAAAACTGCAGTCTATGGATATTCTTGCTATTCTAGTTTGTGCATTTGCCGAAATAAATAAAAATGGAGAGGAAGGAAAAGGGTTTCTTTTTGGCTTTCAGTCTTATAAAATTCATAAGATCATAAAATATTGATTTTCTCTCTCTCTTCTACCAGATGGGAATGAAGTAGGTTTTATTTAGTTAAACATCACAATCACAAAAATGCAATTTACATACATTTTAGTCAAAAAAAAAGGAAACCTTTAGAATGGTCTTAGTGTCTAGAAATGTTTCCTTATTGAGCAGATTCTGAAGAATTAGGGTGTTCCAATTCAGTGAGTTTATAATTGTGGTTTGGATTACATGCAGGCTATTAATTTCTCCAGGACCCTTTAAGATATATACATAGCTTGTCATAACATCTACATAGAACTGATTTTCATTTGCTTTATCTACATTGTTTCACATTAAGTGACATTTCAAAGAAGCTGAATACTTTTCACAAATATGGATCATATTAAATAATAAAAAACAAATATTACAATAATTCAACAATTTAAAAACATGTAATACCCACTAAGGATACAATTCCTAGAATAATTTTATATGTATTAGGTTGTACTTCAGATAGAATTTTTAAAGAACACCACACTTCTATGCTACTATATCAAATTCTTGTGAAAATGGAAGAGACATAGGTGGATTTTCTGTTTTTCTAAAGCAGCCTGACTCCTTAAAATAGTTACCCTGAGTAGAGTTCAGAGTATAGTACTGTTTCTCCTCTGAAAATCCAACTTCAGGAAACTCTGCAGAGAAAAGCAGGATGGCATCCTAAATCTCATCAGAACCATACACTGAAATACCATTCAAATAAATCTCCCAGAGGAGAGAGGTGCCTTTTAAAATGAAAACCGGATGGTTGTAAATGAGGACTGCAGTTCTAGACAATTGGTTTGAAGGTGCCTGAATATTGCATTACCAGCACATTGCCTTGCTCTGTACAGTGGCAGCAGAACAGAAGTTCAAATTTTAACACAGTACCCCTGACTCTCCTGCATGTCTCTTTCCAGCAACTGCCATGATAAGCTCTTTCAGAGGAAAGCAAAAAACCCTCCACAATACATGAGTGAACATTCTTGTGAGATACAACAACTTTTAATATAGACTTATTTTTCTGAATAAATGAATTGTGTTTTCCCTTCTTGTATGAGGGGAATGTGCCAGTTACATTTGGAGGCAGGATAGTATTTCCCATTCAGTGCAGTCAGCTTAATCTGATAATTAGTTTTAAATATAAATTCAGTTCAGAAAACGACATTTTATTTTCTCTCCTGAAAATTACTTTTCACGAAAGCACTCAAAATGGCCTTCCCTTGGTGTAATGGAAGATTTGGAGCAGGAAAAATCTCATCTCCATTGCTCAGGCTGCCAGCCTTGTCAGAGGTTCCTATTGACAGCAGTCTACTGCAAAAAAAAAGAAGCAGAAAGGAGGAATTCTAGGACCCTTTTTGGATTTCTTTTCTTTTTAATCTAGGAACTATCTTCAGTCATGATATTGTCCTGGGAATAGTTTATTATTGCTAAATTTGTCCCTATTTTATAAGCAGAAGTGACTGACTTTGCTCTTTGAAAGTACTCATTTGCTTTTCTCTGTGCCATTATCTTTTCTTTTGGTTTTTGCTGAACACGAGAACTGGTAATCTAAAAAAGCTGTTGATTAATCTAATGCCATTTAATGAGATAAATACATAGCATGGAAAACAGAGGAAGGAGAGGCCTTTGATCTTTTCAATTTAGACTAAATGATAATGGAAATTTCTCACTATAGGTAGGAAGGTTGTTTCGGCCTCTTAAGTCTCTAATATTGTCAGTTACTTGAAGACACCTCCTAAGCTTTTAAGTTCAATTTAATTAAAATATATATTATAGCAATTGACTTCCATTATTTCAGCATCAGAAAATCCTATCATGCTGTCATTATCTTATGTAAATGGTTTGTTTTACATAATGTGCAGTAATTATAGTAAGGTCCATTAAAAACATATCTTTCTGAATTAGTGATAGGTAAAGTGGTAGAGGTTTTAATATATATTCCAATTCAACTTTTCTATAATTTAATTTTTTGCCAGCTGGAAAGCCTGTTCATTATATANAATGAAATAGTATCATCTATATCTATAGCATCCTTCCCTGGAAAGCAGAAAGATTTCAAAATTAAGATCAGTATGAAAAAAGCTCTGAAACAAATGTTTTGCCCTGAGAAATTCTTAATAGACCTTAATACATTTTTAATTAGCAATGGGCTAATCATAATGGATTTTTTTTCCTTTCCATTCCATATGGCAGATATTTATTTGGGTTTAGCCTTCCTTGAAGTTTGTTTTTCCCAAAAATATTTAATTCATATCTTCTTCACTTTCAGCTTTGTGATTTTCTATGATTCCCATGGAAAATTTGGCAGTAGGTTGTCTGTCATTCTGCTCTTTGCTTTGTTTATGGATACAACTGCTGATCATTGAAATGTCATAATTTCTTCAGCGATATACAGATTCTTTGAGAAATACTTCTCCCGTATTCACCTTTTGCGTGGATTGTAAGTTATTTGCCTAAAAGACAATCTTCTTGTTTGGTTCTTTTACACTGCCTGACATAATGGAGCCCTTATTTTCTGAAAGTATTGTACAGTTTGGCAGTAACATTAAAAATAGCATGAAGATAGTATTTTTGCTTCTGGAGTTTTGCTTTCTTTTATTCATAACCATTTTGACTGCAGATTCAGAGACCATGCTATGATGATACATATTCACAAGTAAATTATATTAGTAATAAAACGTGTCTATTACACACTATGTTTTCCTGTACATTAGTCTTGTGTAGGTACTGCTTTTTCACTGCATTTAACCGAAATACATTATATTGACCAATGAGTTTTAAAACTTATATTCAATGAGTTTAAAAAAAAGTCTTCTTCAGTATTCAAATTAGTAAAATTGCTAAAAATGAAGGTGACACTGAAAATATAAAAAATGTTCGATACGAAACTTGTGTGTTCTATTTCCTCATATTTTTCCAGTATTATACTGAAATGTAATGCCTTTTGCACCCGTTTCAATGGCATTCTTGGCAAGGGAAAAAAAAGAAAACTTATTTAGTTACTTTTCTGAGTTTCACAGAATGCTCTCACGAGTGCTTCACTTTAATGGCAAGTAGAGAGCTTGAGAAGCACTTTCCAAAGTTTGACTAAATGAGTTCTTGATGTCATGATTGATGACTATCCTTATGTAATTAAGCAGCTATACAAACACAAAAGAGAGCAGTAACTAAAATAAGTTGAGGATAGTACCCAATCTTTGAGGTGAATTATCCTTAAGATGAATATCTGTTCTGAGTGTCCACATGCACTGTGTGTAATGTTCCTTTAAAAGACCTGCAACTGAGCAGGAGAAAAATACAGGCTGCTTGCTTGCTTTGTCCTGACAGAGAGCCTCTGGAGGCAGGGGCAGGTTGCTCTTCAATTGGAAGTGACTAAGAGAGCCAGGAAAAGGGCAAGTAAAGGAGGGAGACAATCTTCTGGAGAATGGTTTGGGACAGTGAGATTGAGCCAGACACAAAGAGCAGGAAAGGCTGTAACACAGACAGATATTTAAGGGACTTCTGAGAATAGGAAATGGACAGTCAGGTCTGCTATGTAATGTAAAAGAAAAGAAAAACAAAAACCAAAATATTTTATTAGGGATGTACTCGGGGCTGTGTGGAACGTGAGGTATGTGTTTTACAATCCCAAGCACTGCACACCACAACTACTTTTTAAACACTGCTGATTTCTTGGGAAGCAAGTAGCTGCAGTTTGCCAGACATCCCGGAAAACGTTTCACATCAGCCAAACACTAAAGCATACAAACATCTGGATTGCTGCGGCCCAGAAGAATACTGAAAATTGTTTATCAGAGTATAAAAACTGTAAGAATTAATGGTAACACAGTGTCCAGAATTTTGCTTTCAAACTTCCAGTCCATTACATTTTACCCAGCAGAACTGAGTTGTCTTTATTATTTTTGTTTCAATGATGATGAAATATATCTTTAGAGAATAAAACCCCCTTTCTATTCTTAAAAAGCTTAATGTAAGGAGAAGAAGATTTACCTCAAAACTCTAGTGAAGCTGGAGAACTCTAGGCTCCAGCACAAAGGAGAACTTGAATACCGCTTGTTATAAACCAACCTATCTGAGGTTTCTCTTGTGACAATCTGTTTGCCAGTGGCTGGCACCCACAAAAAATATCCACAACTCAGATATTTGTTCGGTCATTCATTTATTTTCTTTATTTTTAAATATTAGGGAAGAAATCCATTATCTCAGGCCTTCATTCTAACTGCTGACTTTCCTGCTGTTGACAACAGTGATATTTATAGAATATTAAGAGACCTAAATGAGTACTGGGATATCTTGAAGCAGAGTTGAGGATGTTGCTGTATCATTCCTATCAGCTCTAAGGGGAAATACAGTTAAATCTGCTGCTCTGCTTTAAAAAATCTCAGCAAGTACATTTAAAAACCTGCCTTCTTCTATCCCATACTCATTTTGCTAAAATGGAATATATACCCAGAAGAGACTTTTCGAGTTGTTCCCAGAGCTCTTTGATGGGAGCAATCTACTTCCCAGTAGACCCAACAGTGAGTGTGTGCCTGTGCTGCAGTCCCACATTGGTCTCTCTCTTTCACTTTCCTGCTTTCTTTTCTCTCTGTAGGTTTTAAGGTAATTCTAGCTTCCTTACAAGGCCCTTATGACTTTTTACTACTCTCACCTATGACAAACATGTGATCTTGTGGTGAAATACCTTCTTTGATATGTGAGACAGGGCAAACAGGGCAATAAAGAGTGCAAAGTGACAGCTTTTCTTGTCCTGTTCTCAGCTTTTATGTCAAAGGGAATATAAATCACTCTTTCACACAGAGGTAACAAAAAACATTGATTATTTCAGCACACCAAGAAAGCATAGCTACAATAACCTGTTTCCCAGAGTATCTTAAGAACTTTGATTATTCTTGAATTTTAAAATATGCCACACTATATAGATAGTTCCTGTAACCACCTATTTCTGGAAATCATGTGCTTCGGTCATTGTTAAAAATGGAAAAAGTTAAAAATTTGAAGGCTTTATATTGTAATAATATATTGTAGCATAGCCAGTTTGTTGACTAATTTTCCTTTCTTTCTTTCTCCTGCTCGTGGTTGTATTAGACAAAATTTTCGGATGCTTTAGTCTTAGATTTCTTACTGTGGTAATCTTGATTCATTACAGTGAATTGATAATTTTAAATATTTTTCAGACATCCATCTTAAGAAAGAGTCAAAAATTATTTACACATATTTTGCCCTCAGAAAGCAAGAGGTGTTTTAGAGAGAGCTGCATTCCTCAGGCTTCATGAAAAAAGCTTGCCCGTGTTATACAGTAGCAACTATCAGGAATGTTCTAAATTGTGTTGGTTTGATTAAAGAAGGCATTTCTGAGCCTTTCTACAACAAGAACTACACTTGTTAGAAGAGCAGAACAAATGCCTATTTCCATGTGCAGCAAACCTATTTCAACTCTTCTTTAAATAGCCAAAAGTGGAAAGTATAGTTCTTTTTAGTATTTGCTAACTTAAATATTCCCTGCAGGTAAACACCAACTCACTTTATGAGTAAGCAAAATGAACAGTAGTGCATATCTGATTAAAGAATGGTTAAGGTTACCTCTCTCTCTTGGGATTTTATGTATTTTTAATAAATATGGAGGAGATCTATATTACCTATAGACCTGAAGTCTGTTGAAGTAGTCAAAATATCTGATAAAATTTTAGAATTCTAATTTTAGAACTTGTGAAGATATAAATGATATATTTATTTTGTTTTCTCATTAAAAAAACAGCTCACCTAGATGCTCCTGAATTACTTGTGGGATTACTTGTATTTATTTCAAAGTTCTTTCTTAACACCTTTGGTGTCTAGCTAAATCTAGAGTACATCAAACAAAAAGTTAACTAGTAAGGCTCTCATACAAGTGGGTGTAGAAGAGACATGGGACAAGAACAAAAGTATATGTAAGTCAGACAAATTCCATTTATCTTCTGCATGATAATTGTATTAAATTGCATATCTATATGTTTCGATCATATACCTTATGCTAGAAGAGTTTTCCTTTTCCTATGGAATTACAGTTGAATAATAGAACTCAAGATATTGCACTAAGAACTACTAAGTTGTAATATTCAGGAAAAATAATAATTTCTTATTACTGAAACACCCAAGATAAACAATATTTTTACAGTTAAAGACTCTCATCATAATTACTATTGAATCTATGGACATAAGAATAAATGGACCAAGAATTTTTCAACGTAAGAGTATGCTTTGCCCTTAAAAAATTGAAATATGGTTATGCTACAGAATGAAGGAATAATTTTGCCTTCTCAAAAAAAATATTTCTAAAATGGAATTTCTGATAAAGAAGGCTAGATATTTCCATCTCATATAGCCAACTTTGTAATTGGATTTTTATTTATGTGACCACTATCTATGTGTCAAAATTCAATTTCCTGTTCTGTGGGAAGACGATCACAACTTTGAGGTTCAGATTATTCCAAGGCACACTGTGCTTAGTCTGTCTTATGGCTCTTTTTCACTTCAGCATCTCTGAGCAGAGACTCCAATTTCCAATTTGTGCTGGATAAAAAATCCATACTATGGACTACAAATAAATGCAGAGTGATAAAATTTTCATGTAATGCACAGATTATGCCACCCTAGAATACTCCATTGGTTCTTACCTATATAATTAATCTAGAAAAAAAGAAAAACATAATTTGAAGAGTTATGCTTTGAACTTGCTTCCTCACATGTTGATTGATTACATTGCTTACCTAGCAGTTGATGCCTTTCAAACATATTATTACTGGATTAGTTTTCATTTTAAAGAAAATTTCATTTTACATATCCTCATGAACATTATCTATAAGTTATGGTGCAATTCTCAAAGAAAGGAAGAAAGAAATAAGGCAAATAGATGATCAGCATTCTGTTTGACTGTGAAAATCCCTATGAAATACAAGGATTTGTACTTTTTGCATAGGAACTTTTGTTGTCATGACACGAGCATAAAAGATTGAGTGTTTTATGATCTGTTCCAAAAACCTTCTTCAGTGAATGTTCAGTTCACTAACAGTTTGTCTCTGGAAGAAAAATACTTACAATAAAAAAAAATAAATTAAAAAAAAAAACCCAAAGGGAGTAAAAGGAAAAAGAAAAAAGAGGGAAATTATACAGATAAAGAAAAAGAAAGGAAGGAGGAAAGAGGAAAGAGGAAAGAGAAAGGGTTTAGTTTATTTAAGAACTTCTTTTGAGGCAACCAGAGACTCTACCAGAGTAGGATATTTTCTGATTTATGATATCTCTAAAATAGCTATTTGGACTACTCTTCTTACATTTATGTCCCATTTTCTATAAGGTATTTCTGGTCTGTTGAGAAATTCTTCTTTGCAAGCATCCTGTAAAACATAATTAAGGTACCCTATCTTGTCTTGGCCCAGTATGGAGTTTCTTATAAATGGAGAAATAAAACATCAAATGTATCTCCATAACCATCTCAAGCTGGTTGCTGTGGACTGCATTTTATCTAGAAGCTGCAAAGAGAGGTAAGAGGGGGAGCTTCCCTCATTCCTTCAATCAGTCTGAAAAAATGATCAAAAAAAAGATGAAAATATTTTATAAATTCATCAAGTTTCTGTTTCCTGAATTTTGCAGCACACGAAACTATTTCATACACACAATGATCAAAGACAACCTCACTGATCCCTTTTTCTATCCTGGCATTGAGTGCCAGGGCAAGCCGGCCATGAAATAGGCAGCTAGTTATAATATTCCCGGAGGGACTGATCTCTACAACCCTCTTCAAGACTCCAAAAGGAATTTTTGAAGGACTGCCTGCCACTGGACTCCAGCTAAAAATCTCTTTTCCGTATCTGATAGCAAAAGAAGTTACACTTCTACCTTCAATAATTTTTTTTTCCTTTTTCTCGTGTCCAAATGGCTAAATAGACAAGCAGACAGATAAACTCAGGCCCAGGAGAGACAAAGACTGAAAGTTGAAACAACCTAGAGAAGATCAGGAAGTTCAAAGAATTAAGGGGAAAAATTGAAAAAATCACAGAATCACAGGATCAGTCAGGTTGGAAAGGACCTCTGAGATCATCAATTCCAACCAATAACTGAACCACCTGAACTACCTTGTCAACTGGGCCATGGCACTCAGTGACACATCCAGTCTTTCCCTGAACACCTTTGGGGATGGTGACTCCACTACCTCCCTGGACAGCCTGCTCCAATGCCCAATCAGCTGTCTGTGAATAAATCCTTCCTAATGTCCAACCTAAATATCCCCTGGGGATGCTTAGGACAGTGTCCTCTTGTCCTGTCACTGGTTTTCTGAGAGAATTGACCAACCTCTACCTTGTTATGACTGCCTTTCTGGAAGCCTGAGAGAGCAATAAAGTAGTCACTCCTGAATTTCCTCTTCTCCAGGCTAAGCTCCCCCAGCTGCCTCAGCCACTTCTAGAAGACTTGTGTTAAAGACCCTTCACCAGCTTTGTTGCCCTTCTCTGGAGAAAGAGATGGATGAAGAAAAATGAAAATGAAATTTACAAAATTTAAAATGAAAAGGGAAAAATGTGTTAATTCTAAAGATTTCAACTCCAAGGACAGCAGTAACTTTGTTAGTTTCTCCTATTTATTTTTGTAAGAAAATATTTCACATTCTCTTCTAGGTTTAAATTAAGGAACAGAATCTAAAGAAATATGTATAGTTGATATACTACTTCCCCCAGAGTTCTGACAATACTGGCTGATGTAGTTGCCAGGCCACTCTCTCTAATGTTTGAAAGTCATGGCAGTCAGGTCAAGTCCCAGATGACTGGACAAAATGGAAATATCACACCCCATTTTTATAAAAAAAAATGGAAAGGAGTATTCTGGGAATAGCCAACTTGTCAGCCTTACCAGTGTGCCTGGGACAATCACCAAACAGACCATGCTGGAAGCTTTGCTAAGACACATGGATGACAGAGAGGTAATTTGTGACAGCCAGAATGGCTTCACCAAGGGCAAATTCTGTGTTTCTAGCCTAGTGGCCTTCTGGAGTGACTGCATCAGTGGGCAAGGGAATGGCTACAGATGAAATGTATTTGGAATTCTGTAAGGCCTTTGACCTGGTCCCCCACAACATCCTTCTCTCTAAATTGGAGAGAAATGGATTCAATAGGTGACCGTTCAGTGGATGAAGAATTGCTTGAATGATCACATCAAGAGTTTAGGGATCAGTGACTCAATGTCCAGATGGAGATCAGTCCTGAGTGATGTTCCTCATGACTGGATTATTTTGTACTGGGACCAGTACCGTTTAATATCGCCATGAATGACGTAGACAAAGGAACTGAGTGCACCCTCAGCAAGTCTGAAGATCACATTGAGCTGAGTTGTGCAGCTGACACACCTGAAGAATGGGATGCCATCCAGAGGCACCTGGACAAGCCCAAGAAATGGACCCATGCGAACATCATAAGCTTCAACCGAACCAAGTGCAAGGTACTGCACCTGTTTTGGGGAGCCCTCCAAGACAAGCTCTTCTACGATTCTATGATTCTCTACTTTATATTATACACATCAATATAAATGACCCAATATACAGATTTAAGGAAACAGTAGAAGAAATTTGGTACTAGGAGTACATTCAAACAACCAATATGCCTTCATACACGTGTTAAATTTGTGTATGCTGTAATAAATTTTTCATCCGAGTTTACTCATTTAATTGTTTGGAGCTGATCTATCTTAATTAAATCAAGTCTCTATGGTATATCTAATGGCCATATAGAGAAATATAATTGATCTAGCATTCACACTGTACTGAAATCTCTATCTTCTGTATAGATCTTCAAAATAAATGTTTGCCAGGGAATAATGGCAATTTGTGTTTACTGTCCTCATGCTGGAAACAGTGGAACAAATTCTGTGATGTATCATGTTGGCTAGGTTCTTTCATTAGAAAGAACATATGTTTGACCCTGGTATTATTACTTTTTCTTTCAACTTTTTTTTTTTTTCCTGGATGACAGCATTTAACATCAAGGGAAAACAAGCATCCCCTCTTGCTATACACAAATGCAACAGCTCTTGTCAGTACTAGGTCATCTGCAAGCTCACTTTTTCTCCTGCTGTTGATGCTAAATAAGTGCAAGGGCTCTGAGATAGATTGGTGATATTGCCGCTAGCAATTGCAACCAAACCCTCCTGAGTGCAAACTTACAGCAGTACCTCCTGGTCTTCCTGGAAAACATTTGCAAATGTTTTCACCTTGACCAAACAAGTCAAACTCGTAATCTCAGTGTGTTTCTTGCTCATGGAGTGTACTGTCTAACTACCAGGAGTGGGAATTGTCTCCATTTCAGACCTTTCTTGTTTTATCAGCTTTCACATTTGGCACTCCTTTTTTATCATGTGCCAAATATGACATAAGAACTAGGGTAAAGTCCTAGGGCAATTTAATCCAACAAAGTTTCTAGCACTCTCTGATGAAAAAGAGAAGCAAGCAAAGTGAAAAGTCAATTTGAAAACTGTGTGTATTCTTTTACTATATAATTTTAATGACCAGGATTGAAAGGAAAATCACAAGACAGAGGCAAGTGTGTGGTGGATAAAGTATAAATTGGTGTCAGCTATAAAATTTGTAATGAATTGCTGAATTTGATTCCAATACTAGCTGTTGTCATTTATTCACAGCATTCATTAACTAATCCTCATATTACATCAAGACTTTTATGAAAGATTAAATCTAAAGTGGTATCAACTGAAAATCAAAAGAGAAGATTCCTGCTCCCAAAAGAACTACAGCAAATAATTTCAGCCAGATCACAACATTTAGTATTGTGTAAGTGGCAATAACCTTAATATTAGAGGATGTTTAAAACAAAGGTAGGGAGCTAAAGGTGTAGGAAAAAAGTAAAAAGGGCTACTGAATAGAACCAAGCAGTTATTCATCTAATATGTATATTGGTTACTCATTTTCCTCTTCTGTTTGACAGGCAAATAAAATCAAGATACCTCAGTTATGCCTTATTTTTTTTAAAGGCTCTTCAGAATTTTTAAGGAAAGTTTAAATATTAACATTTTATTTAGCCTTTAATATTCAAGTTGAGAAGACTAAACAGTGAAAGGAATATGTTTATTACATCCTATAATGGTGTCACTAAAATAATCAAAAAAAGTAAAAATTGGGCATATTGCAGGGTTTTCCCAGATATTTCTACAAAAAAGACACTCACCCACTCACCCTCCCTGTCTTTCAAATTGTCTAAACTTGAAGAAAAGCCAAGAGATTAATTAGGGTAATACTGAATCATATTTTAAACCTCTGCATCTATATTGCTTGTTTATCTCAAACTGAGGGCAGGGACTACTTTAGAATTTAGCAACTTACTGAATGGAAGTTCCTATTTTCTTGTGGTTTTTTTTTTTGTTTGTTTTGTTTTTGTTTGTTTGTTTGTTTGTTTGTTTTGTTTTGTTTTTTGAGGCTGTACTCCAAAACACTAAATTACTGAATTCAGTGTGTTCTGGGCTTGAAGGAAGACTGGAAGCCAACTCTTACTGACTTTCAGTGGTATCATGGTATGCAACTCCCAGCAGGGCTTATGAAATGTCATTCCTAATTGATATTGAAAAAAGCTTACATTATTCTACATTAAAAATGAGGTTATTTCATAGGATTACCATAGAAAATTATTTGAATTACACAGTGATGCATGTTAATTTTTCCATATCACCACCCAATAAATTCTTCAATTAACCCATATCATTGCTCTAATATCATGTACTTTGGGGAAATCTTTTCAATTAGAAACTCAACACCAGGAGTTGAGAATTGGAAGGGATGCCTAAAATAGGATTTACTTTGCTTGTTTTCCCTTAAGGTTAAAATACGCTTTTGAAAAAATGCATTTTTTCTTTGCATCTTTTCTTATAGGTTTTTTCCCTCCTTCCAATGGAATTAATGGATTTCACAGGATACACAGGAATCAAGGAATATTTGTGCATTTATTAAAATGAGATATACAATTTACAATAGTTATAAATGAGTGATAACTTTTTCTGGTCCATTTAATTCTTGCAAGGATTTCAAAGTGAATAATTATCACTAGAAAATTTAAAAAAAAATCCAAACCCCAATGACACTACCAAATCTCTAGAATGTTAATTTCTATTTGTAAATAACCACAACTAAACACAGGGTGCTTATTGTAACTAGGCTGTCAAGTGAACTTTCTCTAGAGAGAGAGAAATAGGATATGTTTTCTATTCTAAAGAGGTCAGCACATGAGAGGAAAAGTGAGGAAATATTTATGGAGTTTTGCTAGAGGGGACAGATTAGGTGTTTGTGACTTTAGTTCATTTGTTTTGTTATGGTTTTGTCCTGGGTTTTTTGTTTATTTGTCTTTGTGGATTTTTGTTTTTGTTTTTGGATTTGTTTTTTTTTTCTTTTTTGTGCTTTGTTTACCTCTGATTTGCTTTTACAGTTGTTTTTGCAGTTTTATTGGCACTGACCCAGATACTATTGTTCAAAGTCTGCATTAGTGTGTTTACTCACGCTAACCTGGGTTTGGTTTTCTAGAAAATTAGAATTGAGGTTCTCAATATGCTTTTATAGTCTTGGTACAGTTATTTCTTTCACATTCCATTTTCATGTTCTCATGCTGAAGGATACAAGGAGATGTCATTGCCCTAGGTTTGGAAAACATGGCTCCAAAAATTCTGTGAGCTGGCTGCAGAGTGATTGTGGCAGCTTAATTCAGATACACTGCTAGAACAGCAGTCAGTTGGAGCCTTTGCACACTGGGTACCAGAGCAAAAGAGCTCTGCAGAACTTTATGCTGCTTTGCAATACTCCCATACTGTGACTGTTCTTGATCTAGGATATTCCCAGGACACAATACATTGGCAGTACAATAATGTTCATTACTCTTCAATACACTTATATTGCTGGCTATTAAAAGTTTAATTAGACTTTAGAGAAGACTATTCAGCCCATTAAAATGATAAATTAATTCTGGCATTAAACAAACTTGGACAATGATCATTAGTTTTATGAAACAGAAATATATTTCTTTTGCCAAATAATATGACAATCTCTGGAAAAAAAGCTCATGATCTAGTTCATCTTGGATACAGGATTTCTCATTAGTCAGGAAATTATGTCAAGTTTATGGGAAAAGCTCCTAAGACTCAGGATTGAGTCCAGTTTCCTTTTACATTTGTGTAGCTCCTACATGGAAAAGTGAACTGTTTATAGAACACTGTGGACAGCTTGAGATTCTGTGAGAGAAATTAAAGCATCTGTCCTCACTGTTCACAGAGCAAGGCGTCTATTTCAGAACCTGACATGCCTTGATGACAAGGGTTTCAAGAGTTTGAAGATATGAACTTTGCAATACCAAGGGCTCAGGTACCTACAGTGTGTGACATTTTAGCTAGAATTTAATTTATTTAAAAGTATTCTGTTTTCTGCAGCAGTCATTCTGGTCCTTGCATGTTAATTTATATGATGTATTTTTATATCTCTGGCTTCAGAGATACATCGCAAAGAAATAAATCTGAAGGAAGAATATGTGATATTAAGTCTAGTTTGAGAAACATTCTAACAATAGAAAGTCAAAGTCTTTAATGTGAGAAACTGTTAATAGATTTAGGTATATTATGAAGACACAAATTGCACATAATGTCACCTCCATGTTACTTGTGATGGTGAGATTCTAAATTTTAACAAAATTGTCACAGGTTAAGAAACTAAAAATTCCCACCCATATAAATGGTTAATATCATCTGGGGAAAATTTCCATTTGTTTAACAAATATAAGAATAGTAAAAAGAACCCTAAATTCGAGAAAATATTTTAAAATGTATTTGAAAATGTTGCAAATAATTATCTTTTTACTAACAATATCAAGAATGTCACTATAATTGTTTTTTTCCTCGTAAATGAAAAATAGATGTCAATGCTTATTCTTGTTCAGTACAGAATTTAATGCTTTGCTTTCTTATTATTTGCATTGCTATGCAAAATCCAATGACCTTTATGTTACATTAGAATATCAGAAAAAATTGGAGAGACATTTCTGACTTGAGATGAAAAATGCTATTTGTTTTTCATGTTCCAGTCCTCTGTTGGGACTTAAATCCCACATGGATGCATTTTAAACTAAGATCCCAAGAGAAAACATTCTTATTTCTTCTCTCTCTGTAGGGATGCAGATGAGTCAGAAAAAATCAGTATTCACGATCGTGCATAAAAAGATCCTTCAGGTTTTAGTCCTCCTTTTTTGCCCCTTGAAATTTTAGACAAATGCGTCCTGATTCATTTTTTCAGCACTTTCTTAGGAACATATTTCAAGTTTAAATGACTTTGGATTTTTTTTCTACTTTTTATTTTGCATTTTGTATTAAAATTATGATTTATTTATTGGTATGCTAGCAGGAAGAAGCAGAGTGGGTTTTTTTGTTTTTTTTTTTGTTTTTTTTTTTTCTTTATTTTCTTTTTTTAATTTTATATACTATTGTAAACTGATTATGGAGAGGAGCTTCTCTATAGACCAAACTTTCCTCATTAATAAAGAGTGAGCTGTTGTCTAGCCCAATGCTGAGTTTTTGAATATGGACAGTGGCAAGAAACTGCAGTGAGAAATCAATAAGGAGTTCAATATTTACTTGTGCTCCAACATAAAAATCCTGGTTTCTGTTAAACATCAGGTGTTTAAAAACCCCTTTTTTTCTGAAGTTATTATCAGTGAGTTTAGATTACATATCTATTTTTTTCTAGCCTTTCTCAGTACACAGCTACATTCTCCCTTGCAGTATGTAGGAAGCTATCTGAATTAATGCTTCTGCAATTTACAAAACCTCTTGTGCTACATAATTTTGCTGGATGGAAAAAGATGGAATTAGATCTCTTTTGGCAGCCTCAGTTCAACCACTCACATATGAGCTGTCCTGCTGTTCCCTCTCTGAAAAGCCATTGTGTCTCTATCATTGTAGACTTCAGTCTTGGCAAAACTGCATTGCCACAGTGTGATTTCCATGGGCTTTATTTTAAACAGAATTATTTATGCTATTCTTACAGAATCTAAATCATCATGAGAGCCTCCAGAGTGAAGGTTAATTCTGTTGCCAGCAGCTGTAGCTTCGCCCTCTGAAGTTGAAGCTGGTGGTGGCAGCAATTACTGGCCATTCCTGTTCCGATAAATTTGTGTTTTCTCTTTGATCAAATATGTCAAGCTTTTAATTCTGCATAATCATTGATTGCATGATGTGCCAGACCATCTTTTTTTATCATCATTCACATCTGCTGCTATTTTGCAGTCACACAGGTAAATTGCATTGACCTAGAACGTGCTGTTTTAACCTCAGCACCCTTATTGTGAAAGAATGCCAAGTGCGTCTGAAATACTATTCCCAAACAGTGGTAATCTTGAGATGGCATGCTAGATGAAATAATAGAAGATAAAAAAAAAAAAAAAAAAAAAAAAAAAAAAAAAAAAAAAAAAAAAAAAAAAAAAAAAAAAGGAAATAATTGTCCCAAAATTAAAGTGCCAGAAACTAAAATAAGGTGCAGAAATTGTATCACAAGGAGGAACACAAGGCCTTTGATCTTTAAGAATCCTGTGGGTCATGCAGAATACCTGTTAAATTTATGTTACACACTAGAGATCTTCTGGAATAACTGAAGAATGCTAATTAATTATAAGTAAAAAGTAATAGGTCAGACTGGAAATTTCTTTTTTTTTAGTTTGTGTCACGGCAGAAATTCAAATATTAAAAAATAATGTGTGATGATAATAACAGACTATTAAAAATGCCCAGTACTTCACATACCAGTTTCTGCTACTTATGATGTTTTGATTTCTATATTATGCATTTCCAGCTCAATTTCTAAACAAAAAGAGTTAGTGTGCAAATCAACCTTTTCATTTTGAAAAATGTCTAATGGGACTTTAACTATTTCAGAATGGTTTCTTTTTATTTTCTGTCCACAGTGAATAAATTAATGTAACAGGAACATTTCCTGCAAACTTTGTTTCATTACAACTGTCTTTTCTGATACTTTCAAGAAATTTTATAGTTTGACAAATATAATAGCTAGTTAGCATCTCAAAATGCTCTAATAAAATGGAGACATTTACTGCCCATTATCTCTCTATCTACATTATTTTTAAAGCATTTACTAATTCAGAAGATAGGAAATGCCAAGAACAGGAGCATGTTTCCACTGCTTAGATAAATCCTATATTTTTATAGATGTGAACATTTTTGCATTCTTAGAATGCCACAGTGTGCTTTCAGCTCTTCAAACCAAAAATGCTAAAAAAAGTCTGGGTTATATTTTTCTGAATTGTGTCAATTCAATTTTTGCATTGTTCACTCTCAGACTTTTACACCTTGAAACCATAACTTAGAAACACCATTTTTAGATGTGAAGCAGCAAAATGTCATGAGCTCTACATGTCATATTTTCACATAAGAGTGGAAAATTGCTAGGCTCAACACCAGACAGGGTGGTATATATCTTTTGACCATATCCAGTAATGTATACTTCATTTTATAGTAACTTCTAAGACTTTTGTACAAATTTAGCTGTAGACTTGCTCTTTAACAAGCACTATTTACTGTACATGACAAGTTAGAAGTTCAGCCATTTTTCAACAGTCTGAGTGATAAAACATGGTGATATTTTTGAGATGGAATTTTAGCACTGCAAAAGTTCTAATACGAAAAGGAGTTTTTTGCAATATCAATTTTGCAATATCAAAACCAGAGAGGACAATGAAACACATTTAAAACTGGATAGAAATTAACAAAAAAACATTTCCAAACAGGTGGTAATAGGAAGAAAATTTTAATGCATTTGAAAGTATTCAAAACAGTTCTCTTTGTTGTTTTTGTTCTGGGGCTCCTTCTGTTTGTTTGTTTCTTTGTTTAATTTATTTTGACTTGCGTTTTTTACTGCTTTGGTCAACCCTCATTCGCATTCACGCTTGTTTTTTACACTCCAGTAGAACAAGGATATTTGAATTCTCTCCTTGTTGTTAAGCTGCACAGAAGGAACAATTCTGATAAAAGCAGCAGTGCAAAGCAGAAAACATATACCAATGACAGTATACATACAATTATTCTCATTTAGATTAAAATTTTTCATCTCTTTTAGTAATGACCCTTCATTTGGTCTGAATTACTTTTGGTTAGCCCCTACATTTCAGAGTTTAATTATTTGGTAATGCAAGGAATGATATTTAGCCATTCCAAATTGTCATCATTTTTGGGAAGCATCTAATCATTCTGCTTGCTTGCAGGAGCTATCTGGCTTTTTACTATTTCACTGTCTGCTGTAAATACTTTTCAACACATTTTGTATTCTCCCATACTCTCAGTAGGGGCTATAACTAGACTTTGAAAATCCAAATAAGTACCATACTGTGGCTAGGCACTTTTCACAACGTAGCAATAGTGTGCTAGCACATGGCAGTTCAAACCACAATGTATGTTTTTATGAGGGTAGCTACAAAATCTGTTGGTCTCGTCTGTGGGTTATGGACATCCAGAGAGTAAACAGTCATGTCATGGGAGTTTGCCAGGAATTCAGCAGAAGTTTGACAGAAGTCCTTTTCACATACATTGGAGATAAACAGACATACACAGGTACCATTCAGTTCATCTTAGGGTTGACAGAAAGAAATGCCAGAGAAATCATATCCTATAAGTACACCTCCATTCTATTAAAGATGGAACGTACAAGAGTGTAACTCAGTATAGATGTACAAATTGTAGACACCAAAATCAGCCAAGACAATTTCCAACCTTTATGTGTTTCTCGTTTTAGTACATAAAAGGAGGCATCCTAGGGCAGGCAAAACTTTCAAAGGTATTACACTCAGGGAACAGGGGAGTTTCCTGTCATTCCAAGTAAACCTGAATGGCAAATCAGAAATTAACCCATATATAAAACTTTCATTATCAGATATTTAAAAATAGTAACAGTGTTTTGTGTTTTCATTATCAGAAACTAAAAATAGAAAAACGTGTTTGTTGGACAGTTTTGGGGGGGGCTTGGGGGGGTTTTGTTTTTGTTTGGTTTGGTTTTCTGATTTTCTTGGCTTTTTGTTTGCTTGCTTGGTTTTAGAGTTAAAAGTAAATCCACAAATTAACAAAAACTTAAATGCATTGTTCAGATTTATCAAATAACTTCTATCATACCTCTAAAGCAAGATTTTAAAATACTTAATGCCTAATTAATGCTTGTTCTGACAAAACATGTTGAATTTAAAATCATACACTTCATGGCTTTTTTTAAAACTAACACTGAAATTTCTGTTGCCTCTGTATTCTAGAACTAAAGCTGTATTTGTTTTATGAATGAGATGATGACATTTATTACGGAATATGCTAAAAATTTATTTAATAAACACCTATTTGTCTTTAAAAACACCTGCCGCCTTTTATCTAAACGTAAACTTTCAGTGAAATAACTTTGCAGCATATTTTAGCCACAAAGTGGTTTTTTGGAGTATTTAAACTCTTAGGAAATTATAAATTATAACATTTACCTCAGTGCACTAGTTACAAAATCACATGTAAAACTGCAATGGACTTCATTAAGAAGATGCTTAGAGTTACTTTTACAAGCTTTCCTTAACTTTAACAGTACATGACAGTACACACATATAAGCATCTTGTGCACTCAGTTATTTGTTCAGCACTAAGCCGAATCAGGGAGAAATATGATAATTATAGCAATATCTTCTCAATTCATATTTAAAAAAAATATAAACAGACAAGCCTTTTTCTTTAATTCTTAATTTCAAAGACCTTTTTAAACAAAGAATGGAACTTCATCTACAGCAAAGCAAGATGTTTCCTCCTAAACTTGTCTCAAAACCAAGACGATGTAGCAAATGCAAGAGCCAGAGATAATCTAGGTTATGTTATCTTTTTGCCATTTCAATTCTGCTGCGGTGAGATTGTCACCACAAAATTAAAACAGGCTCTTTACTCACAAAGGTTTAGAGGATTTACCCACTGATTTCTTTCAAGAAGTGGATCTGCATATCAGGAGTTCACGTACACTCTCATGTGCAGCCTGAGGGTTCAGTTGTGCTGCAGTGCTGTCTGTATGAGATACACAGTGCAAAGCAAAGCTGGCAATGAGCCGTACAGCTAATTTCTCATGTGTGCACAAACACAGCTTTCCTGAAGGGTAAATTTCTTACCTCCAAAGGAGGAAATTATTGTACTTCTGATGGCTGCAGTTGTGCTCTCAGAAAGTTTGGATACCATAAAATCAGACCTAATTCAACTGTGCCCTGTATGCAGTGCACTGAATCACAGGGTCGAGGGAAAATTTCCTTCTATCATTGTTACTCAACAGATCTAAGATCCTCACAAGGACAGTATTTTTAGAGCTGCTTCCTGGAACATGTGGAGTGGCAGCAGGGCCCAAGAGAGGAGCCGATGTGCAGACTGCACAATGTGTCACCAGCAGAGGCCAGCAGCACCAAGCTGCTGCCCGGTCCGGGAGCGAGGGACAGACGGGAGAGGAGCTGTGGCTCCTGTAGGTGACTCTGGGAGGGAGCAATAGCCAAAATGAGACTTGCAGGGCAGTGAGGTAACCACGGAGGGAGATGAGCAGTTTCAAAGGCACCACACAAGCCAAGGGACAATGCATATATGCAAGAAGAAAACTTTGAAGGAAGATATCAAAGTTTCACAAGCACTTGGCTGCCACTTCTTTGCAAGAAACACTAATTTTTTAATGGGCAGGTGTAGAGGAATGAGCAGAAAAGGCTTGGACTACTTCACTTGAAAACATTGCAGCTTCCCTGTCAGAACCTTTAGCAGTAAGCCGTAATGCACAACATTATGAACTGCAACGTAACACTTGCTGAAGGCATTGCTCTTCACAAGAGCTGATATTGTAAAGGTAAGAGACACGAAAATAAAAACAACAAAAGGTGGGGGAAAAAAGCCCCAACAAAACCAGGACACTTAAACCATTTACAAAACAATTGTAAAGTTCCTGGTGAATGAAGAAGGAAGTCTGAGGACTAATCTAGATTTTCAATGGGGGTGACAAAAACTATATCGAATATGTTAGATTTGAGAAGAAAATTCACAGAGAAGTACTAAAGACATGAAAAATGCACCTCAAAGTCTGGGTAAAACTTTGTTTGAGTGCTGTTCTTCTTTAAATGTCCGTATTGGGATCTATCTTGTAATTGTAAAAATTTCCACATCATACCACATAGTTTTATAGTTTTCTGATGAAAGGTTTAATGGATAAGTCTATTGTTTGTCTATGCTATAGCTTTTAAAATGTAATCAGAAAGCCTTTGTTCCATCAGAGAAGATAAGATGATAAAACTAATATCCCAGTGGTGAAAATTGACTAGTAAAACTACACAAAGCTTATCTGATTGAAGAAAATTTCTCATTTTCAGTCCAGTAGAGAAATTACTCTAAACTGATGGAATTCAAATTTTGTTATGCCTCTTATACACTGAATAAAAGAAGGTAATCCCATCTTTGTAGAGGAAAATGCAAAAATGCTACTCTTTTCCATAAGCATGGAGATGGAGTTACCTATTCCCAGTCATTCAGTCATCAGAACTGCCCAGAACTTCGTTTCACATTTCCTTGGTTGCAAAAGGGAACCACCAATTCCCTAGATTCTGCTACAGCTTGCTCAGTAGTTGTCGCTGTGCTCGAGATGCAGAAATATGGTTAAGAATCAAGAAACTCTAGGAACAGTCAGTTTTCAATTTTTTGGAAGCAAGCTAAAGAATCATCTCCCCACAATGAGATAAAAATATCCCAATTACAATTCCATCGAATTATTGCAAAAATTATTGTGAAAACGATTAAGCTGCACTAGAAACCATAGAGAAAACAGGCACATATTTTGACCCCAGATCCTTTAATATATAATCACAATGCCAACCCACTATCCCACTTCTAACAGGGGCAAATCCGTTAGTTGTTGGAAATAAGAAGTTACATTAAAGAGGGTTGAAAATGTCATGGAAGCAATATTTATACCACAGAAATACATAAAATAAATTTAGTGGAGCAGTAAATACCCTTCTACATGAGAACTATTCTAGAACTTCAAGGGGCAAAGAAGTATCTTACTTCAGTAAAATTGAATTATACGCAATGTAATAAAAAAACTCTTTAAATATAGATATTAGTCTTAATTTCAAGATATGTTCACTCACATGTAAATTTTTTTTCAAATAATTAAAACTGTTTCTTAAAATGTTCTGTAATGAGTAGTGACACACTAGTGCTGCACAGTTAAAATAGATTATTTTAAAATTGAATCTAAATGTACTGTAATACACATTCATTAAAAGACTAGACATTTTTCAAGTAAATTAAACTATTCTATAAAAATCAATTCACTGTACAACAGTAACATATTACAGACCTGCAGTTAAAATTCAATCATTTAAATGGGAGAAACACTAATCCAGCAGTAATAATTCTATTGACTCAACAACACTTACTCGAATTTAAGAAAATAAAATACCCACCCTGCATCTGTGAGACTGTCCAGAATATCTTTAGACTCAGTAATTGTTTATTAGCCATGAAAAGACAGATTATTTTGTAGACAGCAAATCTAAAATATACATTGAGCTTGGAGAAAAAAAATTACTTGGAGAAACGCTTTTAACTAACATCTATAGATTTTGGTCCCAGTATTGGATATTTGACATATTAATGGCTTTATGTAAATTTATTAGCTTAATGAAAAGCATTAGATGATCTAGAGATATAATTGGATATGAATTTATAATTAATGTTATACTTTTGCTGAAAACAGAAGCTAATACCTGCTATTTGCAGAGTTTCAGTTTAGGAGTTTTCTTTAGGTATGTTTGATAGACAGAGGTGAGTTGCAGAAGTGAATTTTTTCCCTTTATAATACTAAACTTTAAGCATCAGAAAGCAAAATTTACAAAATTGGCAATTTAACATATCACTTAAGCATTAACATAAAGTAACTGAATTCCACCTTTTATTAAGAGAAACACCATCTCCCATTGTAGAGCTTGCATTCAGTTTCATATAGAAGTGTGAAACCAGACATTTCCCATTCCAAATGAGGTGAATATGATAACGATTTTAAGTGGCTTATCTCTTCCTTCTAAAAAATTCAAAATGGATTGTTTGAACGATATTAAACATTACTGTCTGTTGCTATAACATTAATTTTTTTCAGTTTTCATGCACAAAGGAAAGAAAGAAAGAAAGAGAAAGAAAGAAAAAGAAAGAAAGCAAAAAAAAGAAAGAAAGAAAAAGGAAGAAAGAGAAAGAAAGAAAATCACACTGAAATCTGACATACTTCAATTATTTTATCTGAACCAGATCAACTGCAGTGGTGATTGAACTTCATACACTGAGGAAGTTGCAGAAGTCAACAACATCAAGACATTTTGTAGTTTTAGTTTTCAAGACTATGCATCAACAAATTAGGCAGCATAAGGCAGCAGAAATGTCCCAGCATTTGTCACATATGATGGATTTTTCAATTTTAAGTGTGTACTACTTAAAGTTGCTTCAGCATCAAGTCCTTTTTGGACAAATGACATCCATAATTCTCAATAGCCATTGTCAAGTTCAGTTTTATCTGGGTGGTACTGCACTTCAAAAGATTCCTGATACTTAGCTCATTCTGCAGTGGCACAACATTGAAAAACTGAAATCAAACTTTGCCAAATGTTGTTTCAGGCAGGCAGTTGAGTTTCTTAGGACCATTACTTGTCAGAAGAAATTTAAATTTTTACCAGGGCCACATCCCACCACAGATAAGAAACATTACATTCTCTTACACTTTTATATTCTAGTGGAGTTATTTCCTACCTGTGTTTTAGTATGTTTAGCCGTTGAGATATTTTTCCGGGAAAACACCGACCTGACTTTGGGTAGATAGGAGGCAAATGAGGTTCAGCCTGATTAAAGACTTCGCTGTGAACAGACAAGCACTTACAGTTTTATTCCCTGTTACTTGCCATTATGACAATGGTTGACAAGAAAGCAGAGTTTGCTTCACACCTATCCAAACACATGAAGACAAACTAAGAAGAACATTTATGTCAAGAACTCTTTGAAAGAAGCAGTCAACAAATTGTATCCCACTTGTGAAAAAGAATTACTGTATTGCTTAAGGGCTTTGGGAAACCGAAGAAAGTATCTTTGGGTGTGTAGATTCTAACTTCAGTCGGATTAAAGCTCCTTGATGACACTTAGCCATAAAAGGATTCAGATAAACAGGAATGCAAATTGTCTGATGATCAGTAAGAAATACTTCCATTAATATGTGTGACATAGAATATAGAACAGAAACTGAAATTGTGATGGCTGACTGCTTATCTCATCTGCCATTATCTCTACCAGATGCCCCGATAAATGATGATATAGAGTACTTGTACAGATTACAAGCATATCTACTACAGTGCAGGACAGCAATTTAGCACTGCAGTTTAACACATCTCATTCATCTGAAAACTATCTGTTTTCCTGATAACAAGGTGGCCCAACAATCCCAAATATTTTTATTTATTTCTACAACAGCATTCTACTCTATTCTATAAAATGAACTTTTCTTACAAAATATTCATTACAGGCTTGGTCACTGTTTATTTTTCAATGGGTACAATTGTTTCATGGGAAGCATCAACAACAGTTGGGACAAAACTGTAACTGTGAGAAATCTGCTGGTGGCCAAAACTGCATGATGAAGTTAAAATTGTCTAAGTTTGAAGCCGGTCTTATACAAAAAATGTATGCATTTATACATTTATATACTTATACATTATATTTTAATTACCAAACCTTCCTCAATTTTAGACTTTTTTTGGTTTTGTTTTTTTTGGGTTTTTTTTTGTTTTTTTTTTGGTTGGTACTTAAGGTCACAACTGACATGTTTGCTATCCAACTGCCTTGGTAGATTATCTAAAATTTATAAACTCAATTTGAAACACATATACTGATAAAATTATAATATTTTCAACATGCAATATATGATCTCATTTTTTTTCTGAAGATTGTCAAAATCTTATTTTTATCAGAAGGAGAGGTTTTATATACAGGCAGTGAAGAACATTCTGCCTTCAAGACAACAGAGAGGTTGAATGCTTCAATAAAACTTTGAAAAGATTACTAACTTGTAAGGAAAATTTTGAAGATTCATCTCTACAGACTTTCTACAAAGTTACAAGGTTATAAGTCTTCCAGCAATTCAAAGAACACCTGCTGATTTACTGCATGAATAGAGAACGCATACAAAGTAAGATGTTAAATGTTAATGGATTACCATTGTCTTATCCTGAAAGACCATAATCGTTACAAGACAAAGCCAAAAAAAACAGCAAAGAATTGAAATATACACAGACTTTTAAATACCTTAAAATACACATTTGTGAAACTATGAAAACCCAGAAAGACTATGGAAATAAAGTTTCACAGAGTATTTCTTTGCATTTGTTTTGACTGCTCCTTGTTTCATTCCTCAGCAATAGGAAAGACGGGCAGGACAACACTACATTTTTCTCCCTCCTTCTGATTCAGATCCCCAAAAATATTTTTGCTTTTCACTATCAAATAGACTCATGTCACAGCTCTTCTCCTACAGACCATACTCTTCACACTGTACCATGTAATAAAAAAGTTTATGTTTGAAATCCATCAGAAGAACTTTTTATGCACTTCCAGCACTCCAACTATTCTGTAGCCGCAGTTGATCAGCAGGTAGGGGGAACAACAATTCTGTTGAAGCAGATCACATAAAAATGAATATCTTTGTTCAATCACCTAAGGAAATCAGTGTACCTATGCAATCAGCCTGGTTGAGGCCGTACCTCAAGTCTCATGTTCAGTTCTGGGCCCCTCACTTCAAGAAAGACATTGATGTGCTGGACCATATCCAGAGAACAATGATGTTGGTGAATTGTTGAAAGGGTAAGTCCTGTGAGGGGCAGCTGGGGGAGCTGGAGGTGTTTAGACTGGAGAAAAAGAGTCTTAGGGGAGACCTTATTGCTCTCTATAACTCCCAGAAAGGAGGGCGTAGCCAGGTTGGGTTGGCTTCCTCTCCCAAGCAACCAGTGACAGGACAAGAGGAAGCGGCCTCCAGCATGCCAGTGGAGGTTCAGGCTAGACATCAGGAACAATTTCATCATTGGAAGAGTTGTCAAGCATTGATATGAACTGCCTAGGTAGGTAGTAGTGTCACCATGACTGGCAGTATTCGATAAACTACCGGCATCTAGTGCTTGGTTTGGTTGACACAGTGGTGTTTGGTCAAAGGATAATTATATGAAGGATAGGACAAGATCCTGTCTCTCAGTGTACCCAGCATAAAAGAACTGTAATATCTGGGCTCTATCTTGCATATGTATGTAAAATTGCTCATCTCTTACTTTACAGATACAGTATAATGCTTTTACTCACCAGCTGTATTTTGGTAGGTTGCTCTCTGCTATTCAGTGCAGAACATGGAGTGTGACAGGAACCTGACTCTAATCAGTATTCTCCTAAAAAAAAGAAAATGGAGATTAGGCATGTGTATCCTGAAAAAGAGTTGTTTGCTATTTGTGATGTTAATTTTAAACCACAGGTCATTGCATTATTCAGCCTTTCTAGCTGGCTAGCTGTTTACTGACTGTAATTACTTAGTATTAGAATAAGATAAATTCTAACTTCTGTACTAGTTGTTGCATTGGTACTTCTGAGTAGACGATGTCACCCAGTTGCTATTAGCCAAAAATTGAAGCAGAAGCCTTAAGATGGGATGTGAATCACTATTTGTGACTGATATTCACATTATTTGAAATTTAAAGTCATCTATACTGATGTAATAGACTTACTATAATCTATATATGCACTTCAATTTAGATATGCAGTGTTAGAAAAGTCATCTGCAGCCAGAAAGAATAGACATGGTTCTTAGCTTATGTGTTTGGAAACCTTTTAGCATGGCTGCATTAGACTACAGATGCATCTTAACTCAGAGTTCCTGTTGGAGACCTGCCACCTTACATCACCAGTACACTGTCACCAGGTGTTAGCAGCCAAAATCCCGTCAGATTCCAAACAGATTGAACATGGTCCTATATCCTGAGACATAGAGGGAGCTGTTCCTGCCATCCTAGCTGTCCCCTTCTGTGCACTGTGCATTGACTATGATCAGGCCTTAAAGGGGAAACCACAGGACAGCCTCCTTGTCTAATTGCAGTGAATTGCCATAGTTATTAACCTACACTTCTTAGCCAGAGGTGAAAGGAAAGGAGCCTTCCTATCTGGAATTCAAAATTGTTAAGAGAGAAGAAACAAGAGAATAGAATTTGAAAAGGAATTGATTTGGAAGATGATCTGGAGGTGTAGTGCAGGGGGGAATCATAGGTTGCTAAAATTTTAACAATGGGCAAATGTGACTGAAAGAATATTTGACTATAGGATTAATGAGATTTTTAATGCAAAAAGGCTGAAAAGCTTTAGTACTTCAAATTGTGCCAAATCAACTCACTTTTCTAATACAAGATTTTACAAATTGCAAGTTAGATAGTGGTCAAGATAAATTTTATACTGAAAAGAGTAATGCATCTTACCTTTCTATTTTTTACAACCCACATATAAGATAGAGGTAAAAGAGTAATGACTAAACGGAAAAGAACTGGAAATGTTTATCCTTCCTTTTGTTCAGCAGGGTCAAAATCAGAATATCAACAAGATGTATGATACTTCTGAAAAAAATAAATAACATTTTGTGAAGTGTAATCAGAGTAATTGAAACCTAAAGCTTGTTAATCTACAGTGGTTTTCATCTTCAAAGCAGTACAAACACAACAAATTCCTAACTATTTCCCAAACCATGGAGTGTGCCCCATGAGAGGACCGATGAAGTAGAGGTAGCAGGCACAGAATGACCTCCAAATTGCTCCCTAGAGTTTCTGCTATCATTAGTCACAACAGAGTGTAGGTAACATTTTCAAAAATATCTCTGTGATTTAGGAGCTGCCAGGCTGGTAGATGAAATCTGGCAAAATTTCTTTAGCATCTGAAGATGGCAACACCCCACAGTGATCTGTTTCCTGCCTCACTTCAGAGTTAATTCCTCTAAAACAACCTCAGATGTTTGCTTCTGTACACATGAATCAAAATCCTATATTTTCTAAAACTTTTCAGACACAGGAATATATAGATGTGTGTCCTCAAGGCACCGGTGTACATTGGGTGACTAAGTCTTGTTGCCTCCCATCATTCAGTCCCAGGTTCTCAAAGGTATTTTGGTGTCTCCTTTGGGGAAAGAAAAAGGAAAAGGGACCAGACTTAGGCACCTGGAGGAAATTATTGATTTTCAGAAGCTGATATTCGGTATTTCCAAACTTCGGAAGCTTATGGATTAGAATCTCAGAAAACTGCTTCAAAGTTTTCCCTAAATAGATATGCTTTCTAAGAAACTAGTTGTTACTAAATAAATATTTTTAGCATGAATAGGGATTTTAGAGCCTATACTGTTGCACAGTCCAAAATTATAAATTGCCCTAAAACCTACCTAAGAACATTAGGATTCAAAAACTCTCTGGCTTTGGGATTCTTACAGTCTGAGAAGCAAGTACGAGGGCTTGTCCTTCTTCACCTGCCAAGGAGATGGGGTAATTTAGTGGCCATTTGATTAAAAATAGGAACAGTTTTAGGAATGGGAACTAAAATAATGCCTCCCTTATGTTCCCTGCATTACTCATTATACTTTCTTCCAAAGGGAGAATGAAAGTCAAGGCCAGGTCTAAGAGGAGAGAGCTATCAGCTCAAATCTTCCAAGCCTGAAGGAAAGGACATCTCAGCTTTCCTGACACAGCACTGTCCCTGCTGAGAGTTCAATGAGAGAAGTATAGTTTAGGTTTCTCTCAGGGCTTAGATGACATTTAAGAAACAGATTAAAATCAGTATACCTCTATAGTGTTGGTGTCCCTTTTTTTTCGCATGGTGTGCAATTTTAGATGCCTCTGAAATGCTCATGATATCAGCAAAGTGGAGTCTTATACAGTGTTAGACTTCTGTGCTTATTCTTGTATTCAGCTCCTTTTAACTATTTCATGTCTGCTAACGTATTTAACATTATGGTCATTAAGAAAGCATTGAAAAATTACATTGTTTTTTCTCTCTATGTTTGCAAAAATAAAATAACTACCACTTGAAAGACATTTTCTTTTACAAAACAGAAAAAAGACATGATATGGACCTGGAGGTTTCCTGAATTTAATCAAGGGTGTATGATTTTCCTGATAAAAAGGCTTTTTTTTGGAAGTTTTCTTATTAAAGTTTGAGCTCCTGACATGGTTCTGACTGCAATGATGCTTTCTTGCAAACACATTTTGAAACATGAGTGAAAAATCTCTAAGGATACAGCATAAAAATGAACCCAAAGATGATATTATTACATAAAGCTTTTGTTTCAGCTCCATGTGCTACAAATACCTTATGGCAAAACAGAAGTTGTGAAACTGTGTGTAAGTGATAATCTCAGCTGCTCAGAAATTGAAACAAGAATTTATAAAAAGACTTGACTGGATTAAAATACCTGTGAATTTATTAATTCTTAAGCTCTATTTATTACATATTTCGTATTTGTTTTCTAAGTTTTGTATATTTAGCATATAAACATTATTTTCTCTAAAACTCGAGACCAATAAATATTTTTTATTTTGAAATTAAACTGAGACTCACTTGATATGTAATAATGTCAAAATCCACAGCTTTAGGAAAACCACCAAATATCATAATAATAAAATTACCAGCATAGGCAACACTGTTCTTACACAATGAATTAGCTACTCATACAGTTCACTTTATAGAAGTAAGTAATGTACCTTAAATTACAAAAGCAGTTAAACATTTTATAAACACTCACTTTGTTGGTTCAAGTGCTTCACAGCAATTTTATTCTTTAGAGCATCTCTCATGTTTCTTTACCATAATCTGAGAGATCATCTGGGGCTTGTTTAGCTTTCAATATCTATACTTAAACATTTCTTTTTTTCTCTTTCCTCTTAAAACTTGAACAGCTTCTGTTATTCAACAGCTTAGTGGTAGGAAAGAATAGAAAATACCTATGCACGTAGGAATTTTTAATCCTTTCCTGAAGATGAATATACAAATACATTCTGGAAGCAAGTAATAGACTAAGACATTTTGCTTTCTTGATATATATCATGAACCAAGAGTCTCTGTACTTGACACTGGACACTAATTCACTTGAGGAATGTCTACACAGCCTTAAAACACTGAAAACATCTGTCCTATCAACACAGAGATGCAGGCAAGGTAGATATGGAGAACTGGGAATTAGACATAAATCCATGCAATACTCTGCAGGAAGGGAGGAAAAATTCAACCATTATCCTTGGGGCACCTACTTGTGTTTTATGTGCAGCTTGTCAGCAAGGCTTAATAGCTCAAGATCATGCTAACTTGGCAACATGTCTTCTGGTTTGGAAATTATCCCATCCTTCAGGCTTAGGATACATCCAGAGCACATTCATTTCCACCTGGAAGTAACTGTGCAGCTGTACCTTACAGCTGAGATATGGGATACTAGGGCAGAAGGGAGATACTCCATTCCCTGGTTTGTCAGTAGCAGCTGTTTGGCTCACAGCAGTTGCCAGAAATCTAAGAGTCACTGTCAGTTTTCTCTCTGATTCTGTGTATCCTGTGGGGTTTTGACTGCTCAGGAAAATAAGATTCCCTTTAGCCTTGCTGTTCTTTGGTTTTACTACATTCATAGATCCATAAAAAGGACCTTTTATTCCTGGGGATGTTGTGGCCATCGCATAGCCTGTAAGTATGTCTCCAAAACTGATGTTAATCCCTGAAGCTTTTTAGCAGTGTCACAGAACCAGCCTGGTGTATCAGGCTTGACTGAACCAGGGTTTTTCAATTCACAGTGAAAAGAAGTGGAAAAAAATAATGGGTTATCAAGTGAATTCTATGTATTCTAAACAACAAAAAAAACCAAAGTCACAATTTAAATAAAACAAAACAAAAAACAAAGCAGGGCAAAGCAGAAATTAACAATATATTTAAAAATCCAGAATACAAACTCTATTCCATGGAAAAAGAAAAAAAAGCTCTGAAATCTTGGCAAAAAGCTCTAATAGTGTGCATTTGAAGTATGCTACTGTATGACTGCATATTGGAAATGCTTTAGAAGGACAGGCAGTCAATGTGTCAGGGTGGTGAGCGCATTGGTCAGCCTTGATGACCCCAGTCAGCCTTACCTGAGGCCTCCACCCACAACCATGGGCCAGACGTATTTAAGCTCTGTCCTAGGTCCTTCCTCTCTCCCTAAGCTGTGGTGCTCTGTCTTGCTCAGCTGTGCCTGGCTACAGGAACCTTGGCACTGGAGTTTGACCTGTGGCTGGCTTGACCTTGGTTCTGCCTGGGTAGGTCCAATGCTCATGATCCTCATTGTGACCCATGGACTGACCTCAAACTTGCCTCATCACTGCCCTGTGACCTGGGCTTTGCGTTGAGTCACGGTCTTGGGTTTTGTCCTGGTTGGGTACTGTGAGATGAGGCTCTGGCTTCTACCCCTCCTGGCCATGATATCCCCCTTGGCTTCCCAGCCCTCAGGGAGAAGCTGGTCCTTCCTGTTCCCCAGAAGGCTAGAAGTCCAAGTACTAAATGGTCTCTCACAAACTTCATCTTAGTTTCTTGTAGTGACCTTCTTAGTTTTTATACCATAATTAACTGCTGTAAATTGAGGAGATAAGAGGTGTGTTTAGCAAAAAAGGCTGGGTGCCTGAGATTTTGGTCTCTAGTAGTAGGAGTCAAAGTCATGTTTGTAAAGCGCTGTAGAAGTATGCCAGCACTAAACCCAGTCTTCTGCTGTTTCCCTGCAGGAAGTATTTCTGGTATGTAATATAAGTATTTCATGTGTACTCTGCAGCCAAGTTGAGATGATGAAGAGAAAAGCATGCAGAATTTGAACTGCTTCTTAGTTATTTGTCAACAGACATTCTTGAAAGTAAAATGAAAACTAAAATGCCTAAATCTAAATGAGTCATATGAGTGACACCAAAGGAATGTGCTAAAAATGTCTCTAGGCATTGTGAAACAGGAAAAACAGCTATTTGCTTGGGGGAGGCTCCATGTACTACTTCTGTATAGACCAGAAGAGCTAGAAGACACTTGAATTCCTGTTTTGAGTCATATCATAGCACAAGAAAACCTGGTAACTCTCAGAGGGTTTAAAGGGTTTTAATAGCTTAGTTTTTTGGTTGTGGTGGTTTGGGGGGTTTTTTGGGAGGGCAAATTGGGATTTTTTTGGTTATTGTTTTTTTTGCTTTTTTTCGTTTTTAGGGTTTGGGGTTTTTTTTTGAGATCTTAGAGTAAAAATGTTGTAGGATAGGTGAATGATACCACTGGGTTCTCATACAAAACTTGGTATAGAGGAGCTGCCTGCTCTACCTCAAAGAACCGGATTTCAGTTTTGCAAATGCATTCAGGTGTGCTCTCTAATGCATGAACATGAAGAAATCCCTTTTACTTCTTTTTTCTTTGCTCATTTTTATAACTGAAAAGTCTGTTTCAGTTTGGCAGAGCAAAGCTTTGTTGCCAATTTTGATACTGATGACTATGAAATTAGAGAAAAGGGAAATGCACTCTTTCTTGAAATTGATGTCTAACTTCTACTGAATGTAGGAATTTATCCTTTCATAAGAATTTCCTAAGGACTAACTTAGGACAATCCAAAAGATGTAAAAGAGTTGGAAATTTATTTTCTTATTACAACTTTTCATGCTTTGCCCAGGATCCCTTGCATCTTGGCTGTCTGAAACAAGGAGAACAGTAAAAAAAAGAGATGGGTTTGGGGCTCTGTAGTGGCTGGGAAACTAAAGAACTCGAATGCTAAAAAAACCCCAAAACTGAAAAATATTTTTCATGTTTTTCTGTTGCGTCCAGGATTTCTAAGACCTAGCCCATTGCCCTAGTGTCCTGGATCATGATTTCTGAAATCTAAGGGCTGAAAAAATTGTTATGAGTAATTTTTTTTTGTGTTTTGGGTTCTGCTCTTTAAAAGTATGGATTTGAACTTAAAATAATAATCAATAGAAAATATAGAAGTTGTTCTTCCTCAGCTGTATAAAAGGGTTCTGCCATTTTAAAATGTGAAGGTGGCGTTTGGAAGGGCAAACTATAGGTAAACTCTGAAAGTTTAATCAAAGTTTTGCTAAATATTTATACTTAGAGTTTTGAAGTATCTATGGTATAAATCTATTTTTCAAAACTACTGATATTAGCATACGTCAGCTTTTTAAGCTTTGTTATAAAAGAAGCAGCAGGGTCAGAGGAGAACTCTTGATATTTTGCTAGCTATTCCATTAATAGTTTCTTGTGTAAAGACTACCAGTTGTTTCCTTAAATTTAAGGTTCACAAGCAAAACCATATTTCATTAAATCAGTGTAATTAGAAATAAGGAGAAGATACCACTAATTCCCATGTCTTACTGAAAAGTGAACTGTTCAAAATAGCAGTGGCCTCTCTGAGGGCGAGAGAATGTTAGATGACTAACATTCAAAGTCAGATGAATTAATTTATTGCACAGAAAGAGTTGTATAACACATCTCGATAATCACTTTATTTTGGAGCTTGTACAGGAAGCAGTGTGAATCAGGTCTTTGACCTGCGGAAATCGCCAGGTAATGGTGCAGTCTGTTTACTCTTCTTGCTATGTCTGACCTACTGGTTAGCCAGTTCACCCATGATGTTACTGAGCTGGACTCTATATAGCTGCTGTACATGGAATATCTTAGGCAGGTAAACCAATTTAGCTCCTTCTATCTCTGATGTTAACATCAGAGATAGAATTCAGAATTTGCTGGGTTTGCTGCTCTGGTCTCAGCTTTGGAGTTTTCATCAATTGTTTTTTTTTATGTGCTGGTGGCATCTGCATATCATTTTTACCCCTGCAGAAAATAGCTCATAAAATCTCTAACACAATATGGATCTCTGAAGCTCTGTTATAAGACTAGAAAGCCAGGGGTGATGTATTTCCAGCAGATACTGCCAGATTCTTGACTGAAGGGGATGCAAACCACATCTCCTCTAGTACTAATTATTATGTCCCAGGAAAGAATAAACAAACTTGGAGGCCAGAAAAATGTATTAAATCAGGGATTTTTTTAAAAACGTTTCATGTTTCCAGCTATCCTTGCCCTATGAGCCAGTACTAAATCAGTAGCTCTAGTGTTGACAGGCATTTCTATGATTGCATGATAAGACACAGCCTTTAATTTATAATATAATAATGTAATAGCATCTATATTGACATAATATTCCATCTATAATGGATATCTATCATAACTATTATTTCAATGTCTTGTTTTATTGCAGCCCAATGCAAGATACAGTAATATATAATGATGTAATTTTTGATATATTAAATCAGAAGTCTACACCATGAGTACTTTAGTTATCCACTTAGATGTGCACTTAAATCTCAACTGTTTCAGTGAGTGACTGCTAAGTGGGTGACTAAGAACATCTAAAAGGAGAATATCACTGCTACACATCATACTCCTGTTTAATTTGAATGTCCTTTTGCAGAAATTAGTAAACATTTTACTTAAGATGGACAGCTTTTTTCTCTCATCAGATTTTTTTCTTTTTTTATCTTAAATACCTACCAATACAATGTTACCTGGAAATAAACTTTTTCTCCTACTACCAGAAAAATGAAGTCTAAAAATATGGGTTTAGCTGAACATATAAGGTATGAGGCAAAATGTCAGTTGCCAATAGCAGCCATAAAAATGTCTGTTGACAGCAGTATGATGACTGGATTCCTAGGAATGCTACTTTGAAGCATTTTCATTGCAGGAATCTTATCACTTATGTCCAGTTTTGTTATGCTTGAAGCAGAAACATGTTTCTGTTAGCATTCCTGTAATCTAAATTTCATGGAATAATGGTAGCAGTGGTACTAGTTCTTTTTATGACCAAAAGAGGTCAAATTGCATATGTGAAGCTAATTTGATATTCCTATTAATATTTTCATCTTAACAGTCTTAATCAAGAATAGCCTCATCAGCAAAAAATAACCAAACAAAAAAAGGCAGCCAACCCAAAACCAATTAAAAGCATCAAATCCTTGTGGGCTGAGATAAAGACAGTGGAGCAGGTGAAAGGTTTGGGATGCAAAGGATGCAAAGGGAACCACAGCCTTTGCCAGCTGAGATGGTGACTGAGCAGTAATCATCTTGGAAAACAAAAGTCCCCCCACTTCATCCTTTAACCAAGGTTTTGATCATGATACATGATATGGAATATCATGTATCACGTTACATGATATGGAATACCCCTTTAGCTGATTTTAGTAATCTGTCCCGGCAGTGCCTCTCAATTTCTGGCCCACCTGCAGCCTAAATCTGGGAGGCCACAGTGAGGGAAAAAAATGTCTTAATGCTGTGCAAGCACGATTCAGTAACAAATGAAATACTGTTGTGTTATCAACACTGGTTTAACTATAAATCCAAAATACAGCACCAGATGGGCTGTTATGAAGAAAGCTAGCAGCTTTCCACACAGATACAGTACAACTTGTATTGGTGGAAATCACTTTAACTGGGCTGTAATTGTGATTGGCAGTTGAGTAGAGGAAAAGATAGAAAAATATTTTTTATTTCTTGTTGCACTGCATTTTCACAAGGTGCTACAGAGTTCTGCTAGAGCTGTTTGAATATATTCATTTTCATCTGCTTTTGTTTCTACATTTTTTCTGACTTCTCAGGAAGATTTTACGTTGTGAGGATCTTTTAGTGAACATCAGAAAAATGTAGCATAATAATGAACAGTCCCCAGTCTTTCAAAAAAAGTTCACTTTGAATTAAAAAGAATTAAGAAGGAATTCAGGAAGGAAAAAAAATAATGAATTCCATGAAACGTTGTTTTCATATACTCAAATAAAACAGAGTAGTTGGAGAATCAATGTAATTGTAATACCTTGACAGTGTTCTCAGCACTAAAAATATGCATTATCTGCAAACCCTTTTTTCTGTAAGTAAAATTACTATCAGGAAATGGATAGCTAGGTCCAAATAGAAGAAATAAAAATTTTGGATCTCATGCTTCAGTGCCAGGTTGTCCTTGAGAAACTGATGAAAAATATTTGCCAAGGGTTAAATACAAGAAAGAGTCCATGCTCTAATTGACATAAAGACATTATAATAACCAATTATTCTAAGGGGTCAGAAATTTGCTTCACTTGAAAGATGTTTTTGCTATCATAGCCTTTATGCATTCTCAAGATTGGTTTTTTCAAAAAATGCATCAGTATCTCACCTTTCAAAGAATAAAAACATAATTTTAAAATTTTCTTTTTAAAATAGAAAATCACAGGGAAAGTGTTAAGATACTTTCAAGAACCAGATATTCAAAGTTCATCAGAATCAATTCATACAGAAATCTGCTTTGTCAGAAGGACAAAAAAGACTTTAAGAAGTGTATTGTGATCACAATGATCGTTATTATGGCTGATATAAATCATGTAACGGAGTTACATTTAGGTCTTGTTGAGTAACTTTAAGGATATCATGTAAGATTATTGGACATTAAATGGTATATAATTGTGGTTTAAATATAGAGTTATAAGTGGAGAAAATTCACCAAGTGAGTTAATTTGCCTATAGATAAATAAAGGCACATCAATTTCTCATTCAAATTACTAATCTCAAATATTAGGCCACACACATTATAAATTCTCATTACTCTTAATACACTGCTTTAAATTTATTTAACTTTCTGATCTGCAAAACACTAGTAAGATGAAGCATTGTTATTCAGCTCAGTTGAAGTCATTAAGTTCCAAGTTTTATTTCATCGTTTTTTTCTCTGCATTTGTTTCAAAAACCCCCAAGCTTAAAAGTTAGGTCTTTTCTGGTCTCAGTAGAGTTATTTTATGTGCTGCCTACCACTCAGAATTAATGTTAAATATGTATTTTTTTAAATACTACAATTTTTTTATGTGTGGATATTTCTCTCATTGTTCAAGATCTCCAGAAAATTGAGGCCAGTTAACATTACCAGTGGACAGAATTATTTATTGAAAAGTAATGACATTTTTATCACCACTGTATAGTTCGTCAGCCCTTCAGGCTCTTACTTGAAGTATTTTGTTTTTACTGATTCTCATTTCACTGTTTTTTCCTATTTCTCCTGTGTTCTAACAGTAAAATGACAACGGTAAATAAAGCAAGAAGATAAATAAAGTTTTAAACCACTATAAATCACTAGCATTATTTGAGCATTTTGCCAGGCTGGCATGTTAATCACAGAATGGGTAAGACTGGAAGATACCACAGTGGGTCATCAGGTCCAATTTTCCTGCTCAAGCAGGGTCTTCTCAGAGCACCTTGCACAGGTTTGTGTCCAGATAGTTCTTGAATATTTCCAGTGAGGGAAGCTTTACAACCTCTCTGGGCACTCTGTTCCAGTGCATTGTCATCTACACAATAACAAAGTTCTTCCTCGTGTTCAGGTGGAATTTCCTGTGCATCAGTTTGTGCCTGTTGCCTCTTGTTCTGTTATTTGGCATCACTGAGAAGAGTCTGGTTGTCCTCTTGACAGCCTTTCTTCAGATACTTGTGAGCATTGATAAGATCCCATCTCAGTCATCTCTTGAATTTGGCCAAGCCCAGCTCCCTCAGCCTATACTCAAACAAGAGATGTTCCCATCCCCTGATCATCTTTGTAGCCTTCCATTGGATTTGCTCCTGGAGCTCCGTATGTCTCTTGTATTGGAAAGCCCAGAACTGGACATGATACTTCAGATGCAACCTCATCAGGGCTGAGTAGAGGCGTAGGACCAAATCCCTCAGCTTACTGGCTGTGTTCTTCCTAAAGCCCCCCTGGACACCATTGGCCTTCTCAGCCCCCAGGACACACTGCTGGCTCATGGACAGTTTGTGTCCACCAGGACCCCCAGATCCTTCCCTGCAGAGCTGCTTTCCAGCAGGCCAGCCCCCAGACTGTACCAGGGTGTGGGCTTATTCCTCCCTGGGTACAGGAGCCTGCATTCACCTTTCTTGAATTTTGAAAAGCTCCTCTCTGTCCATCTCTCCAAACTGCCAAGACCCTTCTAAAGGGATGCACCATACTCTGGGATATCAGCCATGCCTTCTAGGCTTGTATCCTCAGCAAATTTGCTGCAGAGGCATCTGCTCCTTCATCCAAACCATTGATGAATCAGTCAAAAAAGTCTGGACATATTATTATTATATGTGTACTCCTAGTTACTGAGAAATTCTTAGGCCATGGACTCCATTTGAATGATACTGCAGGGATTTTTGGGAAAAAAAACTATAATTGGCACAGTTGTCATCAGAGAGCTGTATGAGAAAACCCTTAACAAATTTGATTTCTTTGGAGGCACTCATCTGCAAGGCCTGTAGGAGACCGTTTCATTTCATCTGAAATATTGTGGTTATTTTCCGGTGGCTTACATGCATTTACGTGATTTGCATGCCCCTACTCTGTGCACTATCATGTGTATGCAGTGCTAGCAAACACGTAAGATTGCAGTGGATACAAGGCTGTACTAAATTAATCATCATAACAAATTCACCAATCTCTTACCAGCTTTCAACCGAAGAAGTGACAGGGTATCTTGCTATGTTATTACTTATGGTGTAATTCTGCCCTTATTCTCTTTTCTATGTCAGTGTTCCTTTATATTTTCCAATGTTTCAATCCTCTACACCGAAGATAAGGGTCTTTATCAAATGTGTTCTCTCAATATTGAAATACTTTTCAATGTCTGGCAAATTCAACTAGCTAGCACAGGCATTATTGTAAAATCCCTGATGCTAGTGATGGTTATGATATTAATTTAGACTAGTGAGAATATGCATGATAAATCCTGCTTAGGCTTGGTTTTCATTCCAATGTCTCTAAGTCATAGCTTCTGTTGCTATATGTACTTCAAAAAACAAACTTATTTTCTATGTATATATTATTTAAGATATCTTACTAAAGATAGTGTCAACAAATAAAAAAAAGGCATACAATTAAGTAGTCAACACCTCCTTTTTCTAATAAAAACCTAAATCTTCTTTGGAGATTAGAAAAGGTTACAGAATGAAACTTCATTTGCCAGTAAATAATTTACTTTCATTCTCAGTATAAAAATACATGAGGCAAAAAACTGTAGATTTTTTAACTGAATTCCAAATGTGTTCTAGAAGTAAATAATTTTGTCTCGTTTGCTAGCATGAAGAATACAAGCACTTTATTTCTTTTTACTGGGTTTTTTAGTATTGCAAGTTGTTCCTTCGTATATATGGAAAAAGCACCTAACTTTTCACAGAAAACAGAATGAAAAGTACTGAAACATTAGTGTACTTAAAGGAAAAAAGATTAAACAGCTGTGGTATCTCCTTTTCTGTATACATCCTTTCATTGTCCGTATACACTAAGCAGAAAAATGATGATGAAAATAGTATGCTCACAATGTGTTAGGCTGTACTATTGATAAAAGAAGGGGAGATGCAGCAGTGTTTTTAACACAACAAAAATCACAAGTACTGTAAATCATGCACACATGGAATGCTTGCCTTGGTTAGTAAAGTAAAGTTAAATATACATAGTTAGTAAAGCTACATATAGATAGATTCAGGTATATATCTCTGTATATATACACAGAGATAATACTTTCCAAAAAAAGAGACAAAATTACAGTGTATGTTAAAATAGGGATTAAGTAGTTAGAGATAAACTATTTTCTATAGTTGCAATAACCTTGTTAAATACTCACAAAATACACTAACCCCTGGGAGAAGGAGGTAAAAGATAACAATGTGATTCTTCATAAGAATAAAGCTTTCACTTTAATTATCCTTAAAGATCTAAAATGTACAAAATTTTATCTGCAGCCTGATTCATAAAGTTATTAGGTGTCAGATGGAGAATTATTGCAGTCTGGTTGGATGTTCTGCTTTTTTACCTGTGTTACTGCTGCTGGAACTTTTGTGTACATTGGCAAAACAATTTATGTATATAAGACGGAATGTATTCCCCGCTTATATTTAAAGTATACAGCATTGCACCAGAAGCTGTTCTCTATTAGGTGAGAAAAAGCAGTATTTCTGTGACTTAAATGGATGGGGTAGATCTTAAAAGACCGAACTTTAAAGCTGGATCACCCTTTTCTACTGCCTCTCTTTAGACTGTCTGTCCAGAAGGACTTGCTCTGTAACACCATTGCACTGTGCCTCTCCAAATATTTTCTCAGTATTCATGTCTCTTTGAAAGTCTTCACAAATGTGGTCGATTGTAAAGAAACTCTAAGAAATCCAGTTGGGATATTTCTGTTTTTAGTGTTAAAGAGCTATAGAATTCAAAAGGCTAGCTAATAAGTATATAGAGTTAGTTGTTAGGGTTCAAGCATCTAAAGCTTGCTTTGTAGGTGCCTTTTGCTGGGCACTGCTTATGCTTCCTTATGAAGCAATTTACAACAGTTTTTGTATGACTATACAATCAGTATGACTGGTTTCATACAAAAAAACCCAAAAGTTCACCAACTAAAATAATCCATAATCTTTATAATTTCTCTGCGCTTTATTCTTTGCATCTTCCTTTTCTGACAATAGTGTTTTATAGGCCATTTCTTTTTACTTCATTGTCATTTTTTCCAACTTAACATATTGCAAACAAAAAACCAAAAACCATCAGGATAAGAAGGCATATATATAGAATGTAGTATTTGTAGATCTAGTTCACTGAATTCCTCCTCATTTGTTTAGTGGCTGTTATAAGAGACTGCTAGGCCCTGATTCTAGTTTTAACTAGCATTATATGCCAGCTTGCTAAAACTCTTATGAAACCTGGATACTGCAATGCATAGACAACTGCCTGCTCAACTATACTTGTCTCTGGGTACATAAAAAGGGAGTTAGGGCCACAGGCAACTTTATTATTGCATTGCTTCTGGGGTTGCAGCTGGCTCCATATTACTGTCCTTCTCACATCTGTTTTGGCTAATCTAGAGGTATATCCTCATTCCTATTATAAACTTTTCTGGCACAGTGGTTTTGGAGAGGATTTTTGCTTGTTATGGATATTTACTTTATTTTCTCTTTACAATGCAAGAAAAAGGAAATTCATTCTTTAAAGGAGAAACTGGTCACTGCACCATTGTGAGAAGAATTTGAAGTCAGTGGCAAAGAACTACGACCCTCTGACAGTGGCTTCATATACTTGACACCTTTTGCTCAATCATAACTCTTTTTTCACTGTGTAATGATTTTGCTCCATGTAGCTGTTCAGCTAGGTTCTGGTGAAGTATGCTTCAGCCAGCTTTGAGAACAGTAGGCTAAATCTCACTACAGATGGAGTGTGGTGGAGAGCTATTAATCAAATAGCCAATTAGCCATCTCTCATGATAGCAGGTTTCAACGCCATGTGATACAGCACATACCAGATGTATTATACAGGACTGATCATCTTTTGGGAAAAGTTGCACACAGCCACTGAAGTCTTCACACCCAAACTTCCTCTACACGTGACATCTTACCATCCATCTTCCTACTGCAATGAATTTAGTAACATCATTGGTCTAAGAAAGTATCATCCATTTTAAATTAAAACTTAAGATAATATGCAGTGTATCTTGTTAAACAGAAAATAAAAAAGAAAATTGTTTGGGATTCTTCTTAACAAACTGGAAAGAGAATTTCTGCTAAATTCTATAAATATAAATTCTACAAGTTCTTCCTTAGAAATATTTGTTATTTTTGTTATGAAATTGGTTGCTTACTCAAAGTCATCCACATAAAGAAAATAAAAGCATCATATGGGCAGCAGTACCGTGGATATAAAAAGAAACAAAACAACTTGGAGATGTGAAGATTAAAAGAGGGAGATATGGGGAGAGTAAAATAGGGATTTGTTACTACAAATAAAATAAGAAAAAGATTAAACCAGCAGCCAAAGAAAGAACCATACTTACCTGTTTTACCTTTGGAGAAACAATGGTAACAGGTGCAAAGAGACCTGCTGTATTTATTCTACTTGAGGGAAGTAGCTCTAAATTCTGCCTTGGGCTTCATAAGATCTGTCTGCCAAAGGCAGTACAAGAGATGCTGAGAAACAGCCACCCTTCTCTGTGAACTCTTTGCCCAAAAGTTATGTTTAGCTTCCTTTTTTCACTGCCTGCATCCCTCATCTTGTTGAAAGATTAGGTCTTGTTTCAGAAGGAAAGATGGGGAATGAAGATGTTTAACTGACGATACAAAAATGAACAAAGTGTATCCTACTATACCACATCTTTCTCATGTTTTTACCCTGTTGCAGAATGGGTTGCCTCTCGCAGTTTCAGCATGAGCTCTTTCTGGAAGATACATTGCTTCGGGGTACAGACTGCTCCAGAGTGGGTCCCTCGCAGGGTCACAGCTCCTGCCAGAAAACCTCTCCATGCGTGGGTTCCTCTCCATGGGCTGCAGCTCCTGCCAGGAGTCTGCTCTTGCAAGGGATTTCCATGGTCTGCAGCTTCCCTCAGAGCATTGCCTTTTGCTTCAGGGATGCCCTTCACAGGGTGCATGTGGACCTGTGCTACACCACAGATCTCCATGGGCTGCCAGGGAATCTGCTCTGGTGTCTGGAACACCTCCTCCCTGTCCTTCTTTACTCTCCACTGACCTGTGTGTCTACAGGGCTGTTTCTCACTTATTTTTTATCTCCTTTAACTCACAGCTGCTCTACAGTGCTCTTACTTTTTCATAAATATGCTTACACAGAGGCACAAGCACCGTCACTGTTGGTCTCAGCTTTGTCTAGCTGGAGTTGGAGCTGCATGGCACTGTCTGTGTCTGACATGGGGGCATAATGTGGTGTCTTCTTACAGAAGCCGCTCCTGCAGCTCACCTGCTATCAAAACCTTGTTGTGTAAACCCAGTCCTTAAGCAAACTACATTATAGAGACATAGTATCAATTTAAGTGTAAATTTCACAAGCTCTTCCAAAGAAAAGAGAGCCATATAGAAGTCAAAGATTTTATCACAATACAAGCCTGATTTGACTATGAGAATCCCATGTGAAAGAAACAATGGCCTGACCCAAAGCCAAATGAACCCATTAACTGTGTTTCTGATGAATGTAAAATACATTAATATAAATCAGTCCATTAATTTTTAACTGCCTCAGGTAATATTTTCTTTTTAAATTTTAAAGAATTGCCCAACATTCCTAAAAAAAAAAGTTTAAATAAATCATGCTACTAGCCAATACTGAAAGGGTAAGCATGCAAAAAAAAAAAAAATTTAAATGGTGTAGAGAAAATTATACAAGTAAATTATTTGTTATCCTTTTCCCTCAGGGAACAATGGCTCATCTTGAAAAAACAGCCACCTGGTATCAAAAAGATAACAGGAACCCCTAAACAATCCAAAAAGTAAAGTATGAACAGCAGTTTTCTCTTTCTGCAATTAAAACTAATTGTTCATTTGGCCCTAAAGTCTTGAGTTTTTAAGCCTGTAATCTACTTACTTTCTATTCTCTCTGTTAAAAAGAAAGAATAAAAGTAATTATTGTCAGAAATAGTAAACTCATATTAATCACAATTACAAGGAGTAACGTCTGATTACAACTTTTAATCAATCATGCTATTCTATGTTTAACTCAGTAATGTTGGGACCACTAGAGTGGACAGCCATCTGTGCCTCTGTAAAATTAGAAATATGATGAATTATAGCTACTGGTAGTTTAAGACTATACTGTGAATACAAATCATTAGAGCTGTGGCAATTGTAGCATACTGCCAGAAACATTTTATCAGCTGTATTTGCTGTTCTCTTCATGGGGAAAAAAAAAAAGTACCAAGAGAAAGATCCACACTTCACTTATCAGGTTTTAATAATGATTTACAGTGAATGAAAAGACAAAGTTCTCCTGACTTTGTTTAAACAGCATGAATCCCTTTAGCCATAGTCAATGCTACAGTCTGAAGATTACAGTCTGCTTTTATCTCAGACGGCCACTACCTAAAGTCTGTTAACCTTCCAGACTCTCAAATAATGTATCTCAAGTGTTACATTCAGTCAGGTTGCTGCATCACCAGTATAGATGAGAGAAGAATCAGATCTCTTTGGAATAGCTGAATTCACTGATTTGTCAAAATTATAAACTTAGGTCAGTAAGACAACAAAATGGCACATGAAACAGAAAATAAAATGCAATAACATTTTTAGGACCACCGTAAATGTCTGCTGTTATTTCAGAGGATAAAAGAATAATTCAGGTTGGAAGGGACCCTAAGAGGTCCCCAATTCAAACTCCTACTGAAAACAAGATCACCACAAAATATGTGGTCAGACACGGTTGATCAGGGACTCTTTTACTTCCAAGCATGGAGTAAGAATGCACAATAACTCTGGGCAGCTTGTATCATAGCCTGAGTGCCCTTGTGGGGAGAAGGTTTATCCTTATAGGCAGTGAGAACCTCCCTTGGTTCAATATTTTTCCTTTGTCTCTGTTGTCCCATCTTGTGCCACTGTGCAGAGCCTGTCTCTGTCTTCTCCATTGCCTACCTGTGTAGGGGAGCTGCTGCTTGCTGTACCCAGAGCTGTCCTTGCTCCAGGATGAACAAGATCAGCTCTCTCATTATCTTCTTATAGGGAAACTACACCAAGCCCCCACTGTAGTGGTCCTACATTGCACTTGGTCCATTTTTGTCATATCTTTCATGTCCTGGAAGATCAAAATCAGATGCAGTACTCTAGATGTATAGAACAAATAAACGCTAAATGAATGGAAGTAACTAGGTTCCTGAGTTTACCAGCTGTGCCTCTGATAATACAGCCCAGGATGTATTTAGTATTCTTTACTACTAAATCAAGTATCTCTTTGAGTATATGTGTCCAGTGGTTATTGTTTTCAAATCCCTAAAGTCATGCAGAAACACACTGTAAAAGTACATCTGGTTTTATTTGTCATTCTTAGTCTCTAAATAAAGATGCTGCCTATTCTCCTTCCAAAATACTGTGAATACTGTGAATTTGCTCTTCCTTTACATTTTTTAATCACGTGAATTGTTTAGTTGTCTTATTTCACTATAAATATGTATTTAAAACAGGCAGGAAGAGCAAAGTTGCAGAGCTATTTTCTCCAGCAGTATTGTTTAAAATTATTTGTTAAATATAATCCCTTGAAAAAGATACATAATAATAACCATGAACTATTTAGAATGTGCATATGGATAAATATTCAGGATGATGTTTTACCAGAAAAATTAAATGTTTCTGTTATAATTAAAAGGCACTACTGCCAGTATTTTAGAATAGGATCCCTAAGTGTCTCAGGTCCTGACAAAGCTGACAGCTCTCTTTGAGAGTTTTAAGATTATAGAGATAGGAACACGGCTAAATATATGATTTTGTGCCTTATTTGGACAAAAGTTAGTATTCAAATAAGAAACTGGACTCTAATCTTAATTCTGTGAACACAATTACTCTGAAAACAGTAGTTTTTCATCAAAACATATGACCAGATTTAGCTCCAAATTTCCTTCTGTTGGTTCATTTTTTCATTTAAATAAAGAGCTTTAGGTAACTGGATAGTTCAACATCAAGAAAAAAAGATGTAAAGATGTTTGCTTTTAAATAATTTTTGGTGATCCTTAGTAATTAAAAAAATAAGGAAAAAACTAATACATAATACCTTAGTTCTTGGAAAGATTGGCATCATATTGGCTTCATTTTTTCTGAAGCTTTCTATAGCAACTTCATGGTAAGCATAGTCATAGTATAAGAATTTTGCAAGAATATGTAAAAGAATCAATGAAACAAAAAAGACAAAACCCCAATCTTTGTCATTAGTATTTTCAGTTCTTGCCTGCTATTACAGAGAAAGATATGTCTTATTTTCAGTCTATGTTTCAACATAATGAGCACAAAAAAAATGCAAATCTGAATCGATTTTATACAGAGGTCAGTACAAGAGACAAGCAATCTGTGAAAAAGTTAGCAGTCCTAAGTAAGAAAAGTAATTAGAAAGATGACCATAACCTTTCTTTAATGAATAGCAATAATAAATGACTTCCTTGGTGGTTTTGTGACCCTGTCAAGTTAGCAAGGTGGTCTTTTCCAAGTAGATCTGTGTTTCGATCCCTTTTGTAATCACAGTCTCACAGCTGTGGACAATAATACCATTTATTAATTGATCTCTCATTGCTTTCATCTTTAGTGGGCAAGAAGCACTTAGGTTCATTTTCCACTGTTGTGAAAGGCTCTTTGGAGAAAAAACAGGGACATTTGTCAAACAGAGGTCTTGAACGTTGTTTTTCTTACTTGGTATTGTTGCTTGAGTCATTCACTTGTCAGTGTCACAGCAGGCGCAAGAGCAAGAGAAAATTACAGCTCTAGCAGTCAGGTCTACTGCACAAAGCNTCTCTCTCTCTTTCCTGTCATGAGAGATGACCATGTAGCTGTGCATCTTATTTCCGCCGCACCTAAGGGGTCAACACCCCACTCCATGGCTACAGAGGAATCTCAGACAAATACAGTGATTGGAACCTCCCTGCCTGGTCTTGGTCAGAGAGGCTCTTATTCCTGTGAGATAGGATGCAACAGCCATTTTAGCATTTCATTGAGGCATAGGGGGAAAAGAAGAAAAAAACCCACTTTCGGTTTATTTTCAAGTGGTACATCCCTTAATGCAGTACCTGAGAACAGCCTGTGCATTAATACATCTGATTAATTTTGTGGTCCTGATTTCAAAGCACTTCTGCCTACAGACTACNAAAAAAATGCAAATCTGAATCGATTTTATACAGAGGTCAGTACAAGAGACAAGCAATCTGTGAAAAAGTTAGCAGTCCTAAGTAAGAAAAGTAATTAGAAAGATGACCATAACCTTTCTTTAATGAATAGCAATAATAAATGACTTCCTTGGTGGTTTTGTGACCCTGTCAAGTTAGCAAGGTGGTCTTTTCCAAGTAGATCTGTGTTTCGATCCCTTTTGTAATCACAGTCTCACAGCTGTGGACAATAATACCATTTATTAATTGATCTCTCATTGCTTTCATCTTTAGTGGGCAAGAAGCACTTAGGTTCATTTTCCACTGTTGTGAAAGGCTCTTTGGAGAAAAAACAGGGACATTTGTCAAACAGAGGTCTTGAACGTTGTTTTTCTTACTTGGTATTGTTGCTTGAGTCATTCACTTGTCAGTGTCACAGCAGGCGCAAGAGCAAGAGAAAATTACAGCTCTAGCAGTCAGGTCTACTGCACAAAGCACACGAAAAATGTCCTCCCGAAACTAGCACTGGTGTTTTAAGTTTCATTAAAAGTATCATCCAGTAAAATATGTATTTAAGAAAATCTAGTCGTGTACATTAATTTGAGGTTTTTCCTGCTAGCACAAACATCTATTGTGAAAAACAACTATTGGTTAATAAGCACTGTAACTGGCATTGAGTCCTTTGAGGTTTCTACTCTTAAGGAATGTGGGATACACATATTGAGAAAGTAAGAAATTACAGCCTGAAAAATATTCCAGGCCGGAGCTTCTGAGCTCTGTTCCCAGGCTGATAAGCTGGTCCAGCTGAAGGCCAGGGAAAATCTCTCCCAGGATGATAACTTGGTCAAAGTAGAGAGGAATTAATAATAAGATAGAACACCTGTTGTGTGCGTGACCAGGCCCTGGGAATGGGGTGTCTTCTCTCTGAACCAATCATCTTTTTCTGCTCTTGGAGTTGCGAGTCATGTTATGAAAACCAGTGTGTTTCTGAATAAACTTGTCTCTCTCGTTTTCCTGTCATAAGAGATGACCATGTAGCTGTGCATCTTATTTCCGCCGCACCTAAGGGGTCAACACCCCACTCCATGGCTACAGAGGAATCTCAGACAAATACAGTGATTGGAACCTCCCTGCCTGGTCTTGGTCAGAGAGGCTCTTATTCCTGTGAGATAGGATGCAACAGCCATTTTAGCATTTCATTGAGGCATAGGGGGAAAAGAAGAAAAAAACCCACTTTCGGTTTATTTTCAAGTGGTACATCCCTTAATGCAGTACCTGAGAACAGCCTGTGCATTAATACATCTGATTAATTTTGTGGTCCTGATTTCAAAGTACTTCTGCCTACAGACTACTATTTAGGAACTTTTATAAATAGATCTCTTGACTATGTTTCGTAGGTAATTTTAAAGTTTACCTCCCTCACAAGGTTTTGAGACAGACCTTTTCCCTGGTATTACTATCTCTTGCTCTATCTTTAACAGAATTATAGGAGGTAGCAAGGAAGAGATAAGATAATCATCCTATGTGTATTCAAGAAAAAAATAATAATTAAAAATAATCAGAGAACTATAGACTGACATTGGGGAATTTTGGTGCTCCAACCAAAACCTTTCTTAGAAATCTGACACAGACAGAAGCAGCATTGAGTAATCATACTCACTCTGAGCTATGATATATGCAGGAAGAATATTTAATTGCAAAAAGTTTGGGGTAGAAAAGGGAAACTACAACTTCTAAGTGATTACATCTCTGCTTATATCTCAAATTCATCTATTTTGTAGCTTATATTGTCACACAACTTCCAAAACAACAATATTGATTGAACAATTACCTCTGATAGATCAATTAAATATTTACTAATGTATACTGGAAGAAATCTTTTATTGTTGTGTTTCTGAAACTACCATCAATGTACAGATTTTCAAAAATTGATAGGGAAAATATCTTTAAGTAAAACTTGATCTTGGTCACTACCTACTATAAATGAGAAGTTGAATCCAAATTTCTGAAATTATTCTGGTATTTGTAGATGAAAATTTACAGTATCTATTTTTTGAGTTAGATATACAGTCGGTGAACTCACATACAAGTTTCCTCCCATTTGGAGACACAAGTTCATATGAACAATTTCTGAGATTTAATTTAATTTACATTTGAAGCCAGGTGTCATGCCTTTAGAAAAATTAATCCAAGAAATTCTCCATTCAGGGCATTTCAATTTTCAGGATGCGGTAGAAAAATCTAATAAAATTCTAAGTTCCTGTAAGGCAGAAACTGTGGATTTTACCGGTAAGACCTTCCTACCCCCAAAATTTTAATTTAAAAAATGTATACTAGGAGAATAACTGGAAGATTTCTGGGGAATTTTCTCTCCAAGTCACATCCTCAGTCATATATCTGGCCTTAAAAATGCTAAGAGACAAGCTAAATATCTTCATATTTTATTGTAGGCTGTGAGAATGACCTGCAAGAATGGATTTCCAAAATACAATTATTAAATCCTGTAAACATCAGGGATTGAAAATCTTTTTTAAGCTGCTAGTCTTGTTGTATGGGCAAAGTCCAAAAGCCCATCGAGAATGTAAGTGTTTATGTTCAATGGGCTGCCAAAACATAATTAAATTTTTTTTGAATACTTACATGTTAGCACATTTGAAAGAAAAAAGCATGATAAAGGAAAAGGGAATGCAATTTATCATACTAAAATAAGTACACTGAAGAAATGTGGCTTTATATTAGAGACGCTGCCAACAACCAGTCATGCATGTCTATTCTTCTGCCAGTGTTAATCTTGTGCATTGTACTTTTCTTTCTTTCCCTTTTTCATTTTTTTTTCATTCTATTTGAAAAATACAAAGAAAAGGAACACAGGACATGTGGGTGGAAACAGGCTGGGAAGAAATATAAGATAAAAAAGAGTCTCTGAAACAGAAAAAAAAAGGTGGAAGAAAAGGCCAAGTTTAAACATTTGGGCTAAGAAAAAGTCACTTAGATAAGCATCAGTATTTCAGGTTTCTTTAAAAAATTGTACTTAATCTAGTTTCATGAAACTGAAAAATATACTTCCTTGCAATCTGCTTTTGTTCTGCCCTGATATTTTGTACAATAGAACACATTTCCACCTACATTTTGGTAGGTATGCCAGCTGACAGATCCTAGTTTCATCACTTTTTTTTCTCTGATGTATGCAGATCTTCCTTTTAGCAACAAAGGAGAGAGAAACACTATTTATTCAAAGAAGAGATTGAAATGTGACTAACTCACAAAAGTTACCAGGGCAAAGTTACAGTCCCTTAAAGTGCCTAAAACATCACTGTGTCCAAGTGTTTAAATGTTCAGCAGTCAAAAAGAAGGCCACAGAATCACAGAACGATAAAGGTTGGAAGAGACCACTGGAGATGACCTAGTCCAACATTCCTGATAAAGCAGATTAACCTGGAGCAGGTTATGCAAGATTGCATCCAGGTGGATCTCCAGAAGAGACTCCACAACCCCTCTAGGAAGCCTGTTCCAGTATTCTGTCACCCTCAAAGGAAAGTTATTTCCTCATATTAGAGATGACAGCCTGTAGCTTCCTGGATCCCCAGGAAGATTGGAGTGACATTGACTTTCCTCCAGTCCTAAGGCTCTTATTACCATCTCTTATTCATGAATTTTAAGGATTATGGATTCGTGCATGTCTTGTTTGTCTGAATGGTCTCTAACCCAATCCTCCTTAAACAAGGGAAAGTCTTTTCTTCAGATTTTTCCTGTTGCCACCAGGCTCTCGTATTCCTGAGGACTGGCCTTAACAGTAAAAACTGAAGCAAAGAAGGCATTCAATAACTCCTCTTCCTCTGTGTCCTCTGTCACCAGGGCATTCACCTTATTCAGCCGCGGATCCACATTCTCCCTAATCTTTTTTTGTTGCTGATGTACTTGAAGAAGCCTTTCTTGTTATTCTAGACATCCTTTGACAGATTTAATTCCAAGTGGACCTTAACCTTCCTATTGCATCCCTGCATACTTTGACAGAGTTCTTATACATGTGCTCTATCCCTTTTTCCATAAATCTTCTTCCATCTGAGTTTTGCCAGAAGCTTTTCACTCACCATGCAGGTGTTCTGACCCCTCTGTGTGATTTCTTACTCTGAGGGATGCACCACGCTTGAGCATGGAGGAAGTGAATCTTAGATATTAACCAACTCTTTTAGACCCCCTCCCAACTCAGATGTCTGACCCATTGGATTCCTCCAAGGAGGTCTTTAAAGAGTCCAAAGTCAGCTGTCCTGAAGTCTGGGGTCATAACCCTACTTTTTGTCATGCTTCTTCCACATGGGATCCTGAACTCCATAGTCTCATGGTTACTGCAAGCCAAGTATGTCCCCAGCAAGTCCTTTGTTAATATAGGTCCAGCAAAACAATCCTCCTTGTTGGCTTCTTCAAAATCTGTATCAAAACATTATCTTCAGTGCTCCTCAGAAGTTCCTGACTATGTGTGCCTAGTTGTGTTGTCTTTCCAGAAGATATCAGTTCCTCATGAGAACCAGTGCCTGTGATTCTGAGACTTCTTTCAGCTGTCCACAGAAGGCCTCATTGACTTCCTCTTGCTGCTCAGGTGGCCTGTAGTATCCACACAGCTGTGTCACCCATATTAGCCTGCTCCTTAATTCTTACCTGTAAGCTCTCAACTCATTCTTTACACTTAGGTAGATTTTGATGTATTCCAGTTGCTTGCTTACACAAAGAGCAACTCCACCACCTCGCTTTGATTCAAGTCTTGATTAGACTACCATAACTAATAAACAGCTATGATCACCAGATAAAAATCTGACAGTGGCTGGTGCAAATTCCACATATGTAGGTGCAAAAATCATGACACACAGGTTTCTTTAAAAAAGAAAAGCACCACCTTTTATTTTCCTTCTTAAAATAATATATTTATTTATATGTTTAATTCTTTTATCATAATCACTGTATATGGATCAGCCCAGAGTTTGCAATTTTTGTGCTCCTAGGATCAGAGTCAAGCTGTCTTTTAACAAGAGTAATGACCTACCTTTTAATAACGACTCTCAAGAATCAGCCACAAAGACCAAGCTATTAATTATATCTAGTAATTTTCTTACCCAAGTTCAACTAGCTTGCATTCCTGTATAAAGGCAAAAGTTTGGAATTATGTCTTTTTCTTATATTTTTTAGATCTTTTCTTTTCTTTTTCCCCTCCAGATTGTTTGCATGACTTCCTACCCTGATCAAGATACAGATAATTCACACCTTCAGTCACCTAAGAGGTCAAATACAAAATATTTCCTACATTGTATGCTCATTTTCCCCCAAAAGAAAAAAAAATGTGAATGTGCTTTAGTTGTATATAGGTTAGTACTGAGGAAGCCAAGGTAACCTTTGAAGAAGATCAAGCATGAGTCAATTGCTGTATATTTGCTTTCCTGAAGTGGTAAAAGATATTTAGGCATGTTCTTCTTTTAGCAGTTGTTCGTCTCTGGGTGCAATCTGTATCTGATCAGTGCCAGAGATGAAAGAAAAAACAGGATGGAGTGATAAAGTCCTTCAATTTTATTGGAGTATCCATCATTATACTGTGACAATGTTAGTCCTGTTCCTGGTGACATGGATGACAATTTTTGAAGGTCTTTTCTTTAGACAATGTTTTTGCAGGGCCTCCAGTATGTTCAAGGAAAAGTTTCTTTTGTTATGGAGGTCCAAGCTAGCAAGGCTGATGCAGGGTTCTTGATAGCACAGAAAGATGGCAGAATAAGAGAGAAGACAGTAGAAGCTGATTACAGCTGCAGCAACAGCAATGACATTTTAAGTAATTATAGCACTGAGCTGTCAAAAGACAAAATGTGTGACAGCGAATCTCTGCTAATCTTGGTGCACTGAACGACAGCCACAAAGTTCCATCTCAGAAGATGGGAATTAGCAGTTAGCTAAAAAATAGTAAAAGAAGTACTGATGATCTAAGACATACAGCTTTTATTTTTGTACACAAATGTGGATAAAATAAAGCTAAATCAAACATCTGCCTAATGGCTTTGTCTTTGTTATTGAAAAGGTATGATCACAATAAAATCCAGCTTCTCATTTATGATCTGTTTGATCTGTTGTGGAGCGCTTTCATGCAAGAGACTCTACATGTGACCATTAAAATATTGAGGTTGAATAGAGAATTAAAGATGTTGTCTCTTCTGTGGATGCAATTGGAAATTTTTCTCTCAGTGAAAATCTCATACAGAAGGGATTTGCATAAAAATCACACAGAAAATATTTAAAATCCACAAAGCAATGATACCAGGTTTAAATCTTGTGACCAGTCTAAATTTATTTTCCTTTTAATGCCATCTTAAAGTCATATGTGAAATCCAGGCCTCAGGTCCTCCCTGAGAATATGCAGTTGTACAATACCTTTTATCCAGCTGCAGCTGGATCCCACATCGCAGGATCCTGACACAGATTCAACAGTTTAACTGGTCTACTGACACCTGATGGGATGCACTTCTCTCAGAGGGAGAAAAGAGTTATAGCACAGGAGTTAGTGGGGCTCCTTATCAGAGCTTTGAATCAGCTTGGGTGGGAAAAACAGGGAAAACCAGAGTCACCAGTGATGAGCAATGGGGCAGTGTGCCAAGGCTTGAAGAAAGGAGCACAAAGGGGATTCCTCAATCTGCTTTAAGAGGTCTTGGCTACAATGTACAACACCTGAAATGTTTGTCCACTGATGCACGCAGCAGGAGGAGCAAACAAGAGCTCAAGGCTTTGGCCCAGTCCCAGAGATCTGATGTTACTGGTGTAAGTGAAACTGGTGGGATGAGTCCTGTGACTGGAGTGCCCTGTTGGATGGTTACAGGCTCTTCAGGAGGGATAGGCAGGGCAGAAGAGGAAGGGATTGGCACTATATGTTATGGAAGGGGTAGAATGTATGGAGCTCACAGTTCATAATGGTAAAGTTGAGACCCTCTGGATAAGAATCAAGGGGCAAACAAACAATATGGATGTCATCACGGCAGTCTATAGACTTCAAGCCAGGACAATGACACCGATAAATTATTCTTTGAGGAGCTAAGGGATGCTTCCAAGTCAACTGCTCTTACCCTTATGGGAGACTTCAATTTGCCAGAAATTAACTTGGGAGCATCACACATCTGGTACAACCCAGGCCAGAAGAGTCCTAAAAAAAATCTGACAAGGTAACCCATGCAGTTGATCAAGGTGGAGGCTGTGGATGCTGTGGATCCTTTTGGATTTCAGTAAAGCTTTCAATACTGTCTCTTGCAGGATCCTTCTGGACAAAATGTCCGGCCACAGCTGAATAAACAGATGATGAGATGGGTGAGCAACTGGCTCATGGGTGGGGCACAGAGGGTTAGAGTGAATGGGGTGACATCAGATGGTGACCTGTCATTAGTGGAGTTCTGCAGGGTTCCATCCTTGTCCCTGTGCTCTTCAACAGCTTTGTAAATTACAGAAATGGACCCAGGACTGGAAGGGATACTAAGTAAGTTTGCAGACAATACAAAACTGGAAGGAGCTGTTGACTCTTCCAAAGGCAGGGAGGCCCTGCAGAAAGACCTCAGTAAATGAGGGGACTGGGCAAACACCAACCAAAGTTCAACAAAGGAAAGTTATGGATTCTGCATCTGGGATGGGGCAACCCTGGATGTACAGACTGGGCAATGAGATACTGGAAAGCAGCATCATGGAAAGGGACCAGGGGGTGCTGGTCAGTGGAAAGCTGATTATGAGTCAGCAGTGCCCTGGAAGCTGGGAGGGCGAGCTGTGTCCTGGGGGACATCAGGAACAGCCTCACCAGCTGGTTTGCACTTTTGCAAGATGTGATTGAAGGTGCTAGTTTATCTCATCTAGGCTCCCTTTCTCACCAGATTGAAGAAAGATTGCACCAGATGATCTTCTGAGGTCCCTTCCAACCTGAGCTGTTCTATGTTGCTATGATTATAACCTAATGTACACATTCCACATGGTAGAATTGCATGGATGCAGAAAGTCAACGGCAGATCTGTTGCACCAGAGAAGAGATGCTTCTATCACTTTTGGGTTAAATCACTTAATGTTTATCCCATCATTCATTGGAGGATACTTCTTCCATATCCTTCATTATCTAATCTACTAATAATTTTCTTTCATTTTTTAGCTCCCATATATCTCACATGTAACAGATAGTCTTTAAATATTGCTCTGAAGCCATGGTGAATACTTCTCAGTATGTCCTGAAGGAAGAACCTTTCCAAAAGTTGTAAATATATTGCTTTTAATTTCATCAAATATCCCAGAGTTTTGTACTGTCAGACTTAGAGCATACAATTCCCTTTCCCTGTAGCTTTCAGTATTCAGGGGTTTTTTCCTAGTGTATTCAGTCTTGTTTCATCTAAAGCAAACAGCCACAATTTTGGTTATAACACATCTTCAACTTCCAGGAGTGTCTATATTTTATATATATTTATATATAAAATATATATTTTATGTATACATCCATTTATTTATAATCTAAACCATTCTAGTTCATCAAAAAGTAATAGGCAATTGCAGGGCACAGCATATTTAACCATAAGGTAGGCAGCTGAAATACATCATAAGCAGTGCTTATTTCTCTCTGTTGACTATGAAGAATAAGTTGACTAGCTCAGAAACAGAAGATCAGAAATTGAATGGATTCATTCTGCTGCTTCAGCAAAATACAAGACAGATTTACTTGTCTTTGATAAGGATTTTGTATTCTCTGCCAGTACGTCAAGACTGTGGTAATATCTTGTGTATCCACATGTTAAAGGACAATTGACTGGATGCCATGGTTTCTGTAGTGCACACAGGCTTTTTGCTACCCTCTGCCTCTTTAATGGATCAACCAAGAACTGCAGTAAGCCACTAAAATAATGTGGAAGAAGGCCTAATTTGGTGCCTATACGTAATAATTTATATATGACAGCAGAAGACCTAATAGTGTCTCTGTAACTGAGAAGGTTGGTTGAACTTTGATAAGTAAATATGAAGATGTATGGTAATGACTTCTCAGGAGTTCATTTCAGAGAGATGGGGTTTGGGTTGTTGTTTGTTTTGTTTTGGTGTTTTTATTTTTAATTATGAATTATGAAAAGACAGGAGAAAAGATTCTTCACTAAAATAAAGTGAAATGTAGTGAAATGTGAAATTTAGTGAAACAGAAAATTCATATTGAATTACTGCAAGAATACCTTCTAATGTATATTTAAGTTTTCTTTTTCTCTTTCTGGCAAGATTATCCCAGAAAGACTGCACCAATCCACTAGTGCTGTTCTTACCCTACTAAACTCAGTAGATTAGACTAACTGAAATATTTCAGTTCACAGAAAATGTCAGCAGATATTTTGTAATTCCCAAAGCATGCACATCTAAGCAGGACCTTTCATCAAGGAAGCTTGTGATTTCAGGATTGTGTTGCTTTGGGGGAAAGGGGTTTTTTGATTGTTTGGAGGGCTTTTTTTGTTTCTTTAAGAATCTGGATATATATGGCTTTCACCAAATCACATATTATTCCAATTAGAGACTAGTCAAAATTTCAGTAAGAGATGTCAAAGGTCATTAAATCTCATTCTACATAATGCACAGGAGCAAGTAACAAAACAAATTAAACAAACTAATAATAGAATTATCCATCTCAGCGAAGACTCATTTAGATTGGAAAAAAACCTTTCAGATAGTTAATTACAATTTCTAGAATAATGCATGGAAAAATAAAGCAAAATGGCAGAAGAAAACCTTCAGTATACCCTTCAGTATAGGAATTAAAAGGAGATAGTAGCTTTAAAAAAATATTTAGATATCAGAAACTTGGACTTTCTAAATTGTAGATACTTAAGTGGAGGCAGATCTCTAAATTTCCTACTCTCAACGATGCCAGCTATCTATTACAGAAGGGAGAAAACTACATATCTCTCTTTTCTTATCTTTTTAAGTCACGAAAAGGGGTTAGGTTACACTCCCTAATGGATGTTTTTTTCCTAGCTCTTCTGCAAATATGCAACGTCAGTATATATTTTTATATATTTTCCCTTCATTCCCCCATCTCTGCACTGCAGGTCCAGATACATTCTTGATATTTAAGGAATGTATCTGGACCTGAATTTAAGCAGACCTGGAAAAGTATGGAAAATGTATGTGAAACAACAAAGAGAGAGACCTCAAAGGATCAACAAGAAGACAAGAAATGAGGTGATTTATTTACTTTCCTGCTGAGGAGGCAGCTATGTTGTTTTGATTAGCCCAAAAACTCATAAAATATTTTTGACATTTTTTAAAGTTTGAGGATGCTGATAAAGCAGCAATAAAGTACTAGGGGAGTATAGCACTGAAATTGCAGTACTGGGGTAGAGTTGAAAGTACAGCTGGGAATATTAAGCACTCTACCTCCTCAAATCTCCCTGCAGAAAACTTGAAATCTCTCAAAAAGCACAAGGTACTAGAAATGGAGTCACATTCCATATTGATAAACCCTTAATTTCATTTTTGCTCCAAAGAAAAAGCATGAGTCAACAAGAGAAGAACTTTGAGCTACATAAAAATGTTATCTGTATTAATGGGGCAAGGCCAGCAAAAATGAAGGCTGGAAGTGCTGATAAATAGAAGGTAGTTTAAATTATGCTGATGTGTCTATTCCATTTTCTCAGCAGACCTTGAGCAGCATAATTAGATTGTTTTTTCACTCTGCATCTGAAGGGCATTCATTCTTTGTGTCCCTATCCTTTTTACAGCAAGTGTCTGGGAGTGGTATCCTGCAATATTAACGCTGTCACTGGAAAATGAATCCTTAGTGTTCTTCCAGCTGGAGTACAGCTTCTATCACCTAAAACCAGTCTTAAAAAGTCTTTAAAAGTCTTAAAAAGTCTTAATTATCTGAACTATGCATTCTGTGAAATATGGGCACAGGTCTCAGTTTACTTTGAACAGATATAGGGACACACCTTTAATTTTAATTTCAATTTTACTTTCATTTTCTCTGCCTTACTTTCCTTTGCCTACTCTAAAGTGTAAGTTATAGATTACCTAACTTTTATCTGCCATCGAGTAGGAGAACATGAAGAGCCCAGGCAAGTCTGTGTGCTCTCCCACTGTCACTCAGTTGTGAAACTCCTCTTGAAACAAAGAAATGGATTAATATTGGAAAATTACAGGATTTTTAAGGTGTTTTATGGTCTCCATGGAGGATAATTTGAGATGGGTATTGGGGGGTGGTGGTGCATATTAGTGTGTTTTCCATGTTGCTGTCAGATGACACTCCATAAGGACTCAAGCTTCCCTCTGGTCTCAAGTTGAGCTCCAAGGATGCATTCAACGTGAGGTTAAGACATTTAAACTTCAATGACTTCTTGTAGGTTTCTGTACAAGAGCTAGTTAATAGACTCAAGCTAATGACAGAAGTCTGAAAATATCTGTTAGTTGATTACAACTAGTGCTGCTTGAAAGGCCCAAGAGCACCTGAGACATTTATGTGGCAGGTATTCTATGGGTCAAAAGGGAGAGACACTCTTGAGTATGTCTTGAGTGACACTGGCAAGCCAAGAAAGTTATGTTCTGATATTGTGGCTATATTAGATAACTACATTTTTGGATGCTCTTCTGAAGGGAGTCAGCTTTTGTGGCAGCTCAATCATTTGATATGCTCCACTCACACTATTAACTAGATGTTTAGAAACATGCCTATAGCCACCCACATGAACACATGGTAATACAGATTTCTTTAGATTGAACTGAATTGTTTATTGGGTTATGGAACTACTTTGTAATACTGACACAAAATTTGAAAGGTGCATTGTACTCCTGTACTATGAGCTTGATCACTACAAAATCTACTTAAGTTTACACAGAGAAATCTACTTAGCTTATGAAATTTTACTTAAAAAAATTTCTGCATTTCGCACTGAATATGCAGTTTAGAGGATGTGCATTAAAAATCTGGAATTACTTTTTCCATAGATGAGATATTGGAATTCAAGTTGGATGTAAAATCCAAGAAATAATGGGCTAAGGTGCTAACATTCCTTTCATATTTTCCCATAACCAGTATGATCAGTTATTACCTATGTTGATTAGTTCATTTGCTGTTTCTCTTCAACAACTCAGTTTCAGGAAATAAAATATTAATCATATTGGGGAATAATGATAATTCAGAACTACTGAGGACTAGAATTTGGAAGAGTGATACCACTTTATTATGGTGTGAATAAAAATGCTTGACTGATATTCCTTTACAAATGCCATATGCTGAGAAAAACAGTGCTTTCTGCACTTAAAGACAGGAGTCCTCCAATGAGAAAACTCTCAATTTTCAGAGATCTTACTCCTAACTAAATAAAAGTCATATATGATGCTCAAAATTACAAGTGATCTGCTGTTTCCAGCAAGCACTTTCCAACAATCAATGTACTCATTGTAAAA
>VWZS01007042.1:70780-202655 GCA_013397075.1 Rhabdornis inornatus
TATATATATATACAAAAAATATTATTATTTTCATTAAATTGCTAAGAAGATTAGTTTGAGTACCAACACAAGAAAAAGAAGTCCTGTTCTGGACACAGTCTGAATGAAAACTTGTCAAGACCTGGATCAATATTGTCAATAAACCACTGATCTCTAGATCTCTTCTACTATGTCCCCCTCTGCCTCAAGACTCTGTGATGCATGAGAAAGTCACACAGACTATACAACAAGGAAGATTTTGAGAAGACTAAAACATCCAAATGAGGATACAACTCAAAACAAAACTAAACTATTTGTTGGTATGTTAAGCATCTCAATTAATCCCAGGGACATTTTCTTTCATGTACTTCTGTGCATGCATTTCCAGGGTCAGGTCCTAGACCCTGAGACCTTAAAGCACTATTTTACAACATATAATGGAACACAGGTCAGCTAATACAGCTTTGGGCATCTGCTCTATATTTTGATAAAAGATGGCCCAAAGCTATTATTATGGCTAGTTGAAATATAGTGTTTGGATGAAAGGCAAGATGATGAAATGTTACAAACACCCACAAGACATATCTTTAGCTATCACATTATTTCTGCAAAAGGGCAACTTGCAGAAAGATGATCTGCTATAGTGAGGATGCATCCTAGCCTGGGATTAAAAGCTGTGAAACACAAGAGGAGTACGAGTGGCTTACCAAAACACAAGACACCTGTGTCCACAGCAAAAAGCTAAATTCCAAGAGAAGTCATGGAAGTTGAGTACTTTTAAACCAAGCTGATGAGAAGCTATAATAGCCTAAGAAGTACTTACATCATCAACACAAAATTTAGAATTTAGGCCTCTGGCTCAATTTGCAAACTGAACTGTTAAGTTTGTCATAGAAAGTTTATAGCACTGTGAAATCATTTTAAGGAGAAGATATGCAGGGGTTTTGTTGAGATTCATCTTATGACAGCATAACTCACCATACCTCCATTTAAGTCAATTTTTAATGTGAACCAAGCTATGAATAGAAAAAGCTCGTATGGAACTTGTAATTGGTATTTCAGCTGCTATTAGAATGTTCCCAAAGTAATTTTTAAAATGTTTTATATTAAGCTACAATTTTTAAATTTGCCCAATGTCGTAAGCTGAGATATGTAATATGAAGTAAGTTTATAATATCGTCCATTGATTTACTTGTATACTATATAACAGTGTGAATCTTCTTCATCTTGACCATATGACCAGACTTTCTGAAAATATCAGCATGTATATGTGAATTTAGGAGGTTTCAGGGTGATGTGAGTTAAACTGCATTCACTTTCACCCGAACCAGGTACAGCATACCAGTTCAGTGTACCTGTACTCTTAAACTAAAACAATTTCAACACCTTAACACCTTATATAAAGGCAAAATTAGAGGAAGGAGATCTCATACCAACAGGTATGAAAATAATATATAAAAATATATAAATATACTTTGAGAAACAGATACTTTTCTGAATACTGGAGATATTAAATGCAAGTATTGAGTGAAGCAAGTGCTCTTTCAAAATAGCACCCAATTGAGGCATATTGGGTAGCATACGAAGCATAAATTGATAGGAATTGTATATAGTTGCCCAGGTGAACATTTTTTTTTTTCTCTAGCTTCTAAGGGTTTGATTTTGAAATGTTAGTGTGTTTTTCAAGTATCTTCTGTGTGAAAATTTATGTAGGCCGTATTTCTGATATTAACATTTTCTGTCTCGGTTTCTCTGCAGACATTATCCACATGATATGCCAAAGTTCAGTGTAGGGGAAGATTCCTGATTCTATACTAGATTTTTGTAAAACTTCTTCCAGAATCCAGTCCCATTAGAAAAACCTCTAGGATTTAACAAGCTCATGCACTCAATTAAAATTGATTACCATCTTCCTAGGAAGAGGAAACCCTTGTTTCTACCTCTTATTTCCCAAGAGTCTGCAGTGCCTCCAGCAACAACTAGTGTGTATACAGTTGGTTATATGGTATCAGAAATGACAACACTGAGATACAAAGAATAAACACGGAGAACTAAGAATAAGGAGATATGCTGAAGTAGCTGTTATGCTATGTTACACAGAGAAAAAAAAATTCAGGAAGAGAAAAGCTATTTATGTTGTAGTGTAAGAGCTGAATACGTCACTAGCTCCAGTTAAAGTATCTTGGAGCTTTCTACAGCTAATTCATTATTTGTTCATGGATTTTATTTTAATTTTTTTCTAGAGAGGTACCCAGTGCTCTCCATAGAAATATGGTTCTGATTGTTGTCCTACTGTTACAATGGATGAGAAGGGGGTAGACATACTATGCTGGTTTGCTAAGAGCTGCTTTTTCAATCTGTTTACATCAATTATGGTTATTCATACAGAGCTGGAGCTGCAGCACTTGGCTATCTCATCACCGAGCATTGCAGTACCTGAGCATTATTTTTTAGGGGATTCTCACAGCCTTGAGTTATGCATCCAGGTTCTCTAGACAATGTCTGAGGAAAGACAGGCAGCTTAAAGATAAATCAATGTTGCAGTCATTTGTATGAGTGCAACTTATGTAAAGAGACAGAAGTTACCTTAGAGTAGCTTTGGTACAGACAAGGGTGTAGCCATCACAGCATAGAAGTCTGAGACTGTTTCTGCATTTTGCATTATAAAAACACTAGATAAAACGAATAAATAATGTTATGACCACATATCAGACCCAAAATTTCCCTCACCAGGAAGTGGCCTCATTTCTGGGCCGTGAAGTCATACTCTCATTTTGTTATTCACTCAATCTCTCCCCTCTGAAATTTGATTTCTGCTGTAGTAGTACGTATGGTGAACAGAAGGATAATCACCTTTTCCTTTATAGCTTGCAACCAGTCACTCTGCTGAGGGACAAGAGAGATATGGGTCAGTTCCCTTCATGGAGAGGGTTTTCACCTCCTTGGCAAACACTGTAACAACTAAGTAACTGAATCAATTAAGTATAAACGGTGAGTGCCTGCCAGACTCCTCTAGCTACTTTTTGGAAGAAAAAGTTGAGCCTGAGTTTGGATAACTTACATAGCCAAATTACTGAATTTGCCAAAGCACCTGAGTCAAGAAGAAGCTAGTTATTTTTAATATTATTCTTAAAGGTACAGTTATCTCCTATTGTTGATTATATTATGATTTAAGCCATTAAATTCTTGATACAAAATTGCAAAAAAAAATTAAATTATTTCCTAATGAGAATCTTTTAGGGAAGTAAAAGTCTTCCTTGTAGCAAGCTCTTCGTAATCTGCTATAAATTAGCTTAATCTAATCCTGCGGACTGTTGTATGTGTTAAAAATTTCTCTCTCACACTAAAAAAATGGATTTATGAACTGTCCTCATGAGAAAATATTATGAAATTACAAAAAAGTAAGAAAGGCAGTTATCAGCTTGGCTATGTGCTTGCGTGGATCTGGTCCTATCTTTCTTCTCTGAACCTAGGCCCCTGAAAAAGAAAAATCGTGGCATATTTTCAATAGCCAGATAAGGGAGTAAAGAGCATGTGCATTGCACCTCATATTAGTCATGTTTCAGTTCTCCAGACAAGAATAACAGAAGCCTCAGGGCACTGTTTATGCTCTTTGTGCAAGGGTTCATTCCAGTGTGTGCAGGCTGTTGTAGGAGCATAATCCTACAAAGGCTGCTGTAGTTAGCTGGCTTGTCCCAGGGTACCCTCCCTGCCAAACAAACAGGAGCAAAAGGTAACAATTTGCATCTTGCAGTACACAGCAGTTGGATGCCCCATGTCCAGGGTAAAGCTACAGTCAAGCCCAAGTCAAACAGCAATTCCATGTAGGGAATATTCTTTATAGTTCTGACAAATATGTTAGTCATGGAATATCCTGAGTTGGAAGGGACCCACAAGGATTATCAAACAACTCCTGGCCTTGCACAAGACAGACCCAAGAAACACCATGTGCCTGAGGCCAGCAAAGATGATTAAGGGACTGGACCACATCTTACAAGGATAGACTGAGAGATCTGGGCCTCTCTACTCAGAGAGACTTCAGACTTGAGAACAGAAGATTAAGAGGGAAATTCATCAATGTCTGTAAGTATCTAAAGAGAGAGTGTCAAGGGGATGGAGCCAGATTCTTCTCGGGGGTGCCGAGAAATTGGACAAGAGGCAATACCCAGAAACTGATGTAAAAGTTTCACCTGATTATAAGGTAAAATTTCTTTATTGTGTGGGTGACCATGCACTGGAATATATTGCTCAGAGAGATTGTGGAGTCTCCCCCACTAGGGATATTCAGGATCCATCTAGACATAATTCTGTACAATGTGCACTGGGATGAATTGTCTTGAGCAGGGAGGTTGGACCAGATGACTTCACTGTGGTCTCTTCCAACCTTGCCCATTCTGTGATTCTGTGATTAGTCAGCTCTTTGAGTGTTCTCAGATGAATCCCATCAGGCCCATGGACCTACAGAGATCCAGCTAGAGCATCAGATTCAGCACAACTTCAGGGTTAACTGGGACTTTATTGTTCTCACAGCCATAGTACTCAAGCAAAAGGCACTGGAACCCCCTTAACCCATAGTGCATGGAAGACAGAGGCAAATAAAAATTAAACATCTCTGCCTTGCCTGTGTCCCTGTCTTCTGGACCTGTTTGTGCCATCTGTGCAGTATTAACATACAGCAACTTGATGTCCCCTATAAGGTCAAGGGCATTTGATTTGGAAGTGTCCTTTAATTCCTTGAAGATTGCTTCATTGAATTCATTGTCCTGGCTGGGAGGTCTGTAGTAGACTACCATGATAACTGGCATTATTCATTTGCCCCTTAATTCTTACTCAGTGGCTCTCAGCCATGTCTTTTCCAGCTATAAGCTCCATACAGGCCTTCTGTTACACTACACCCCTGACTCACCCACCCTGCCATCCAATATGGCCCTTCAGTCACAGGACTCAGCCCATCAGGTTTTCACTTACGCCAATGTTGTCATCTCTGGGGCTAGGACAAAGCTTCAAGGTCCTCTTCTTTGTTCCTCATGCTGTATGTGTTGGTGTAGAAACATTTTAGGTGTGGCTCGTTTTAGCTGATGCATTGTGTAGCAGATTGAGTGATCCCCCTAGTGCTCAGTTGTCAAGTTTTTGCATTCCATCGTTTATTGCTGTCAAGCCTGATTTCACCCCTTTCCCTCTTCCAGGCTGGTTTAAAGCCCTATCAATGAGTTCTGCTAGCTCCTATACCAAAACTCTTTTTCCCTTCTGAGAAAGGTGCATCCCATGAGGCAACAGCAGCCCTGGTGGAGTACAGACCATCCCATGGCCAAAAACCCCACAATTTTGCCTATTCCTTTTGATATTCTTCCTTGATACTGGAAAGATTGAGGAAATCATTACCTGTGCTCCTGTTTATTCAACCAATCATCCCAAGGCCTTGAAATCTCTTTTGCCCTCACACTTCTATTCATTTTTTTCACCAAAAGTGGGTAATAATCAGAGGGCTGTAACAGGTTGGACAGTTAACTAGTAGTGACCCTCCCCCAAGCACCTGATAGACAGCAGAATTTCCTGTCTGAATATTGGGCCCTCTGTTTCCTTGAGAAGGGAGTCACATATGATAACTACCCTTCTTTTTCTCTTAATAGAGGTCATGGTGTAGGGGCTAGGCTGTGTTGCCCTATGTGGTTCCTCTATCCCCAAAGCACCTTTGTTCACCTCTCAGGTAAAACTGTTTGCAGCAAAACTGTCCTAGTTTTAGAGCCTCGTATCTGTTGCAAAAATGCCAGTCCTACTTGTCATTGTTAAGTTTTCAGGAAAGGAATAGCCCTCCTTCTGGTATGGGCACTGACAATCTCCCATCCTTCATGTTCAAGAGATCCTTTTCTAACTACCACAGAGTTCTGAGTTCACCTGCATCTCCACTACAGTGGAAGTTTGAGGCTCCTGAGATTGTAGCATCTCTGAGGATAACCCACCAATTTCTTGCCCATTCTCTTGAATACTGCACAGCCTGTTCACTTCCTCCTGTAGTTCCTTCACACAGCTCATTGACAGCTGCACACTTTTTGCTAAAGGCATGATTGTAAGTCCCAGCCTCATAGAGAGTCATTAGACTCTCTTGTTAACCTGAGACCTGGTGAGCTACATTTACCAACAGAAGGTCTGGCTGGCTGGAGGCCTCTGAAATTAATGGCAGGTGCAGTGGCTCAAGCAGCTGTGGGGAAATGAGCTCTGTGACATGCCAACACCATACCTGAGATAGCAGGTAAGACAGGGGATGAAAAGATCTCTTCGTGACCTCCTTCACTGGCTATTGGGTTTGCTCAGTGCCTCTACTGGTTGATAAAAGAGGGCCAAGGTTATCAACAGACAGCCCGGTTAAGAAAGAATATAACTTACAGAGTCTATAAGAAACTAAACTTTTTTCTTGAAGTTGCATTGTAAAATCTGGCTAAGATCACTCAAGAGTAGGACAGTAAGCATGAAACAGTGCTGTGGCTGTATTACCTACAACCAGCTACCAGCTCTATGGACCTATATTGGCAGAAAATATCAAACAGTATGACCTTTGTCAAGATTTTGTTCTGTTTTCTAATCTAAAAGATTATACTTCAGAATCAAATTTGAAATCATCATTAAATTATATGCCATGTTTCATTTACTGTCAAACAGACACATGCAAGCTAGCAGAGTATTTTGTCCATCTGGTATAGTCATAAGTACTTTCAGCATCAATGCCCATTGATTTTCTCCTTCACAAAATTCCTTGTCAGTTTGTTTGACCTTCTTTTTAAAGATGATCAAGCTATCCTAGTCTTAGTTTTATTCTAGTGTGTTCTAGCGAGAGAAAAAAATGTAACATAATTTCAAGACCATTTTATAAAGAAAAAAAAAAAGGTATGCAGTTCTCTCTGATAGCTGCAGAAAGTGCCTTTTTTTTTTCCCCAGTGGAGTAACTGGGTGTATAGGAGAACAGGAGCTGAAAAAATAATCTTTCAGAAAAACTGTAAGCAAGAATTGCAAATTCCATGCTACTTCTTGAAGAAAAACATGGGACTCTGGTGCTATTAAATAAAATTTTAATAATATCCTTTGTTTACTATAAAAATAATATTTTGTGAGAGTTTATTCAAGCAAACAAATTTGTTGACAAATGCAATGAATTAGTGTGTGCTGAAGAAGCAGTTATCAGCTGTAGAAGGAAAAAAGAAAGAACATGGCCAATTAGTCAGGAATTCAGTGCAGGTGGCTGCCCTTATTTGGGGTAAATAAGTAGTCTCCAGAGGTGATGACATTTCATGAACTATGAAGGAAACCTTATCAAAGAGATAAAGCATAAGTCCCTTCTATGATTTGAAGTCTGAGTTTCAATCTGTGACTTGACAGAAGACTTGGTTCAAGCTACAACTTTCAAATGGCAAAAAAAACCCAAACAGGACATATTTAAAATAATATTAGAAGAATAAATTCACTTTTCTGTAATTTTGAGAGTTGTTGCCAAGATGCATCTTTCATACTGTCTGCAATTTCATTTGCTTTATTTTTCTCTTTTCTAAGAGCAAAAGTCATATGGAAACAAGTTTCGGAAACTGCATGGGGGAATCTTTCCTGTTTGGTTTCTGATGAATTTGAATATATTTGCCCAGCAGTTTTATGCAGAGCATGTAGAAGAAAGAATTAATCATTGAGAACTTTCTAAGTTCAAGTTGTTGAATAGTTTTCCACACCATGCTGATAGTATTGAGTTTTCATTAGGTTTTACAGGATACAACTCAGACAGAATTAAATCAAATAAAGATAGGTTGACCTCCTACTGCTCACACTGGCCTTCACTTTTGTTTCTAAACAGTAGGAGAAAATCCATTGTAAGCATTTTCTTTTGCAATGTTCTGTTATATTATTTCAGCTGTGCAACTGCTATAGGAACAGAGAAGAACTCTCTTGCCAAAACCAGAGTGAAAGCACTTAAAATTATCTGTGGGAAGCCTGATGAAAATTTACAACAGCCACAAGCTGGTCACACAGATTTGCATGTTTACACAGCAGAAAACTGTACTGAGCTCAGGCTTCTAAGTTTATCAGCCTAGGATGTGTTTCCAGAAAAAACAACAACTTTTTCTTCTGCCGTGCAGGTAGGCAAACAAAAGTTTGTATGCAAAATCTAAAGAAAATAGTTATGATAGCAGCCACACTAGTTCTTCATAATTTATAAGACTTTTAATCCAAGGGTCTTTATTCTAGAAATCTAATAGCCATTAAAGCATAGTTTTTGGGAGAAAACTTACACTTTCTTTTACTTAAATCCTTTATTAAAAAAGGCAAAAGTCTGAACTGATCTCTGTGGTTTAGACAGTCAGAAGTCATTTATTTTATTAAATCTAGTTTCTTCGCTCACATCACCTTTCCTGTCATGTCCAATTTTGAAACTCAGTATGTCTTTCAATTTAATAATGATGCAAAATTAGATGTGTAAAGCTCATAAGCAGTTTACATGGCATTTTTTTCATAAAAGCACATAAATATCTCCCCTGCAAACTTTTTTGTTGTAGTCTCCCTAAAGTTTTCAACCCTTAACTAGCCCTTACTTACATAAATCCATGCTAACTCATATATTGCCCAATTGCTATATTGCCCCAAGAAGACCCCTTGATGAGCCAAATATGTATATAATTAAAGTTAGAACTCATTAGTTGGTTTGCTGATAGCTCGCTATATTATATAAGACTATATATTAAGTATTCAGTAAGGAAATGTTGTCACATAAACACTGAGTCTAGTTAGATATTGGGTCAATAAGCAGACAGAATCCACTCCTTTTCCCATGCTGTCCATACTGTAAGCAGTGTGGGATTATAGCACTTAAATACTTTTAGGCCAGAGTCCATGTATACTTCTTATTTGTGAGGTGCAGAACATTTTTACACTAGCTTGAGAATCTGGTCTTTCTTCTCCAGGGTGTTTCCTGAGCTTTGCCTACAAAAAGTGGAGAACTCATTATATAGTTGTAGCTATTTTTTTCCACTTTGCTCTTTCCATTTCTTCTTCATCATTGCATCTTCCCTTATGTCAGAGAATTCTTTTTGCAATTGCTGGCATAGCTCCTTTATTCCTCTAAGAGCATCAAGAGATATAGCTCATCACTAACCCGAGGTGCCAGTGCTGTACTGGAAAGCACTGAGACATCTGTCTCCTTCAGTATTAGAGAGGATGGACAAGGACAGGCAGTGTACCAGTCACCACTGCCTTGAGCTAGCATTTCAGGAGATGCTGAGTTCTTTCACACGCTTCTGGGAGCTACTGCTTCCTGCACCTACCCAATCCTTCCATTTTTTTATGGCCCTTGTCTTCTTCTTGGTTTAGAATCAGCAAAAGCAGAGTAAACATTGGTGCCTCCAAGGCCTTCTTTCTGAGTGTCTCAAAAAGTGATCCAACATTCCCAAAGATTTTTCCATTAGAAATGAAAAGGCTCTGGCTGTAAGACTTTAATGGCATGGTATCACACTCCAAATGATGTCAGGTAACTCTTCACATTACAAGAGTATTATGTTAGCACAAGATTATTAATAAAAAGATACATGTCCTAAAGAGGTAAAGAAGGAGTTCATAACAAACATTTCAATTTTTTCTTTCCATAAATCATCAACTATAATTAATGAATTTATAATTCACATAATTATAGTACTATTAGGTATAATTCAGTAATTACAATTATTCTCTACAAAATTATTTGTTATTAAAATATCAGATGTGGATTTTTTTTTCTTGAAAAATCCTTATAATATCCCTCTCTTGAAGGAGAATAAAAGAATAAATTATTGTATTATAGAAATCAAATTAATTAAAATTTTCCTGTGGTGGCCAGCATATATCTATTTTAACTCAACATATGAATTTAAATATGCAAATTACTCACAGGCACATACACAGAGCAATTGATACTAATTGCTCAAGCACTTATCCTAATATGTTCTTGGAATTATAATGAAGGAAATGTGGTGCGTTAAATACTATGAGTGACATCTCTAAAATTAAGTTTCTGTCAAAAGATTTACAGAGAAGTAGTCATATGCTCCAGTTTGCCATGAACACAGAATGGAGCTGAATGCTTTTAAGATTCGATTACAAAGTCAATGACTACAAAAAATGCAATAGACGTGTCACTATAGAGCTCCCAACACAGAGATTCTGAAACAAATTCCTGTTTTCACCCTAAACTCCTGTTTTCAGCCTAACCCTTTGTCACAAAATTAGCTTTTCTAATCTTGGTCAAACTGACTATTTGCAGAAATTTTCCAGTAAGAAAAGCATAGCTTAATTTATCACTTAGTGTCTGCATGCTTTCCTTCTGTCTCCCAAAAGAACAAGGTAAAGTATTGAATGAAAGGATAACAATATTTTGAATTGGGAACAATAGTTTAATTACAGTCAAAACACACATATGACTTTGGATTGGGTAAGACTATCTAGAACTTGCACTTTCCTGTGAGAGGATGATAAAAAGAAGGACTTCCTAAAACATAAGAAAATAAAATCTGAAATCTGCAACCAAAATAATTCTGTACTCAAACTCAGGTAGGAAAGGTGTCTCAGGTAACCTTGAAGACTGTACCGAAGTCTAGCTGAGGATGCTGGCTCTGGAAGATATAGAGCTTGTTTGCTTTTCACAGAAGGGTCATGGGGTTGAAGAGAAGGAACTGTAACAACTCTATTATTAAATCAGTTTTCCAGGCAATAGAAAAGAAATCTGCTGTAAGTTTACACCATTTGGGATCCATGGTAGTATTTGATTTATATCTGTTGATCAGGAACTTGAGAGGAAATAGAGCAACACTATTCTAAATCTCCACACTGGCCAGGCTCCTATTAGTCTGTTCACTCTGCCTCATGGTACAATGCAATCACACTACTACAATTTCTTCTAAAGTTTCTGGTACTGGATATTATCAAAGAATATATATGAAGCTAACTGAAATACATTCCTGCTTCAGAATGAGTATTTTGTGTCAGTGCACTATGACTATTTTTTTACTGTTCAGAAACAAGGAAAATGAGATATTATTTAGGACTCAAAGTCTTGGGGATTAATAATAAGGAATAACTAGTAAGACAAAATGAAAGGTGAATACTGTGGAGTGGGGTTGGTATAACTATGTAGATCAAGCTGTGTTTGTGAAGATCTCGTGAAGTCCAGTGATTTCAATCAGTTTAAAACTAACTAAAATAAGCATACAAGGATACAGAAACCAATCCTTCTTCATCAGAAGACACTAGACTATTAAACAAATCTTAACTGTAATTTATATTGTTTTCTTCTTCAATATAGCAAAAATAAATTTCATATCTATTTCATGGTACTATGAGTTCCACTTTGGTCTTGTGACTCAGAGCTAGAACTAGAAACTTCCAGGTTAAACAGTAAAAAAATCTGCCAAATTTTTTGCTGAAAAGAAAAGAACACCCACAAAAAACCCAGCAAAACAAACAAATAAAAACCCCCAGGAGAATAATATGTCCCAAAACAGTAAAAAAAATACTCCAGGGATCATCCACAGAGTTTCAGTCTCATGCCAAAATATGTTTCCAGCAATTAATAAATGAACAGACTAGTCACATGTTGGATTGCATACTAAAACCTCTGCAAGTTATTTTACGCAACCTTCTTCAAAGTATTGTTGATTGAGTTAAAATTGGATTTCTCCTCTGACTGATTATCTAATGTGATAGAAAATAGACAGTCCAAGAACAAATTTAGATTTCTGTGGAAAATTAAACTGTAATGTGGGGTCATCCACTGAGGCATTAAATATAGCTGTATAATTGTATCTGCAGATGACAACTGTGATATGACTGAGCTTCATCTGGTTTCCAATGAAGACTCACAAAAAACATGTTCACAAAGGACAGATGCTTCCTTCGAAATATTTGGAGGGGAAAATTGATTTTCACAGTACACTTTTCACAAACAATCACTGTACTTCAAACTTCTAAAGAAGTAGCTCGAGTGTAAAAGTTTCTGCTACTGAATCACAAAGGTAAAGAAGAGTTCAGTGTATGGTCATTTTCACAAAAGAGAGTAACTGAAAAACTATAAGCAATTTGAGTAGTCACCATTCAATATCACTCAGAGCATAATATCCCTTTTTTTTTCCCTTTTGTTTCCTTTTTCTTTAAGTGAAAGACTGCCCAAATATATTATTATAGAACTATAAGCTTTGTTTTCAATCTGGGTCAAAATGCCAGTAAAGTTATGTATCTTTTTGAAATAAAAATATTCATAAGAAACAGGTACACAAAATGTAGGGTCATTTTTTTATCAGCTCAAGAACAGAGCTAAGAAATTAAACATAGAGAAGTGACTAACCACATCTACATATTTATTAAACTGTTACTTAGAACCAATTCAAAAATCAGTATTCTAGGTATGATTTAACAGATCTTTTCAAGAAATATTCTGATTATGGTTATGATGTACCAAAGGTATAAATCCAGATAGACACTTCACCAGCCATCTTTATTTGAGTTATTATTTTCTGCTTTTCTATTTTACCACATTATTCTCCCCTGTGTGATGATCACAAAATCAGAGTCACTTAGATTGGAAAAAACCTCTAAGACCATCAAGTCCAACCGTATGATGATGAGGTAGGCTTGAGCATAAAAAGAATGTGTGTCATCCCCATCTGGCATGGATAGAACACCTTGTAAAAGATTTATGATCTTTATGGTGTTACCAATGGCTAAGAAGGAGAATGTTGGTCTTGTTCCACAAATAGCATCCCTACACATCTTTTAATGCCTTTAGAAGTTATAATGAGTCCCTGGAGGTACATGTCTGGTGTTTATCATAAACCAGGCTGTGTTACTCCTATACCCTTAAGATGACTGACAAGGTGCAGTGCAGCAATGAAATTAGAAAAACTGATTTAACTTAATAACAAATATGTCTCCAATGAGCTATACAGTGGCAGGAAAATTAGCTGGTAGAAAACGAAATATTTCAAATACTTCTTACTTTTGCAGAACATTTTTTGTTGCTGTTGCAGAATTTATTTTCCAACATTGAGATTTTTTGCAGCTCTGACTGATTGAGGCAAAATGTGATCCTTTCTTGTTGTCAATCAAAAGTCTGTATAGAGTGTAAAAGTAATTACTATGCTTTACATTCTATTGATGGTCTTATTAACTAGAAATACTTGAAATACACCTAAAACAATTATGTTACACATCTTCACACAACAAAATGTTCTTTAAGCTACCCACAAGGAAAGACATATAACTGTGAACGTTTTGTGAAGGTATTAGGTTTATACAGCAGCGAGATATCATGATTAAACTCCCGAAAAAAACCCATGCTTTCATCATTAATATCATAAATGCACCTGATAAATCACATAGCAAATATTCTGGATTATGAAAATGACAAGGAAGAAAAAAATGTATTGTCATGGCCACTACCAGGCCATACTATAAGAACACAAGGTGTACAGTAGGGCTACTATAAGATAGTAATGGAGAATAATTGAATCTGTTAATATTAAGGCTAGTGTTGTGAAAGTTAGATGCCTGGAGGAAGTGAGAAATATCTAACTTGTATGACAGTTTCAGCTGCCTCTTTTTGTACCTGGAACACTCCTCTAAAAATTGCTACCAGGGCATATAAAAGCCTTGACAGCTGTGAATGGAGTTAAAGACAAATGCTAAAATGGAAAACATAAAGCTAGACATTTCAGTCTAAAATTTAATAGTCAATGTAAATCATAGCTTATTCTCCTGCTATAAATAAGGCAAAGTAGATATCAAAGGAACATAATGAGCTACACTGGAGGCTGATGTAATTTGAGGTAGCTCCTTTGGAATCTAACTGGATTTACATCAGACAAGGATTCTTTCCTACAAGCTGCTTTACAGACTTAAATAAAACAGACAAGGCAAGCAGGGGGTATAAAACATAACAGGGGAGTGCATAACAATAGATTGATGCAAATAAAGAGTTATATATAAGACTTAAAAGGATGTGATTTGTTGAAACTCAGCTTTGCTGACTCTGCTTTGTAGTATGACTCTGAAAGGATCCTAACCTCCACAGTTAAGAAACCAGAGATAGTCAAGTGGGACTAAGATAGGGATCAAATAAGGAACATATTAAGTGAAGGAAACACCTATGGACAAAGAAATCCAACTTTCTGTCATAAATAATTTTATTGAGAAAGAAAAATGAGTTAAGATTGGTGAGAAGGAAAGACATATGGACAGATCTACATATGTGTACGGTTTGCAATTGCTTCTGCTATTTTTCAGAGTCTGCAAACCAATCCCTCGTCCTTCTAAACATGAATGCTTATCAAAACTTTAATTTAAAAAAAAAAAAAATTCTCCAGAAGTAGTTCATGCAGAAGAAAGCCCAGACCTAGTGGAGTCAGATGTCAGGTGATTACACTGCTTTTAGCATTATTGTGGTTCTGCAAAAAAATCCTGTCAACTTCCAAATATCTCCTGCCTTCTACATACAGAGTGGTTTCCTCTAGTATTAGCTATGGTAAGTACCACCAGCTTTGTCAGACTACTTCTTAGATCCACTATTTTTGTTAACTCATCAATTGCTGTGGTGTTTCTACACCATTTCTAAATTGGTATAGTTATATTTTTTTTCTAATAAGCACCAATCTCTGCCCATTAGTATGAATCCATATTTGCTCTTGATTATTGAGAATGATCATACTTCACATTATTTGATTTTAAAGAAGAGACATTGATAGAATAAATGTAGGGACATAATATTCACCAAAAGAAATGTTTCACATCATTTACTGTGGTTATTTATCTGCCTTGTAGTGAGAATATGTTTAACTTTTTAAACTGATAATAAAATTCTAAAAATTAAACACAGTATGTTAAATTTAGAAGTGTCAAATGGGTTGACATAAAAGAATTAAGCCCTGTCAAACTGGAAATTATAATTTGAAAATTAAGTTTGCAGTTATTTATGTAAAATTTGAAAGAAAATTATAACCCTCCGGAATGCATTATGATGATTTTTTTTCTTTTTTTAAAGTCTTTTATGTAACCACAGAAGAGCAAAATATTTTAACTATTCTACTTATTCCTAAATACCTATACTTCAACCCCAATTATTATTAATTTTTGGCCAAATGTTGTGTTTGAGGTACTGGAGTACCTTGCTTTTCTGTACCATTCCCCTACAAATGATGCTATTCAAGGTTCTTCTCACATATAATGTAAGATCTGTTGTAAGATCACCCCTGTTGTAAACCTTTGAAAAATGTCCAAAGAAACAAAATTCTGTGCACTACATTTGAGTTGAGTACATTTGCTATATACAAACTTGGATTGTTGAACTACACATGTCTTATTTTGCAAACATTCTTAAATGTCTGACATTTGATCTGAGGAGGTCATTAATGGGCAAGGCTTAAACTGATCTCTTGTGTGTTACAGGAGCACACAACAGAGAGGCTGGGAAAAGTATTATTTCAATCAAACAGTTATTAACATTTGACACTATTTCTCAGCTCCAATATTTTTGCTAACACATCAGTGATTTATTTTGGAGCACCAGGTCTTTTTAAACCAAAATAAGTTTTTACTATGAGGCAAATAAGTCAGACTTTTCTGTTAGGTACATATGCAAAATATGGAATTATGGCAATGCTCTTAGTGCTTTCAAAATTTCGGGAAAAAAAAAGTAGTCATATTACGATTAAAGGAATTATTATTGGATAAGATAATATTTAAGCAGTCCAGATTACCTGATTAATACAGAAATATCTCATCCATAAGACGAAATTATTGAACACAAACTTTGGGTCCCAGTGTCTGTTATATATCTTTTTCAAGAATCAGACTTATCATCTTCCTGAATTCTTCAAATGAGAGAATGCTATTCATGGGATTTGTCTTTCCTTGATCTTGGGTAGCTTGAGTTTACTTTTGGTATCAGAGATTGCTTTCTCCTCACTGTAGCCCAGTTAAAGTCTGGAAATGGCCCATCAGACTTTCTCTAGATCAAGTAAAGAAGCTCCTGTATTTTGAGGGTTTTGAGCCCTCAGTTTGTCAGACCATTCCTGTAAACAACATTGCCTAGCTCAGGCAGTTTAGGCATTAGCAAAAATAAAAATGAGCTTATATTTCTAACCAAGATGAGTCCAGACGAGTCCTCAGAACTTGCAGAGTAAAGTTAATTCAAGATTGGAGGCCTTTTATTAGCAATGGTCTATGTTATTCAGGGATTTACATTCTGTTTTGGCCTAAGTCTGGCATAAAGAGAAAAATTTTTTTTTTTAAAAATTGACCAAATTTACCAGACTGGTGGATGCATGCAGTCAAGATGCAGGATTTCCATTTGGAAAATATGATAAAGTATGTTCAAGCAGAGTATTGAACATGTTCTCTGCCCTGATTTCCTTATTCTACTACTTGAAAGCCATTCAGTAGTAGCTTTGAGGCCTATGGGAACTTTGCCAAGAATTTCACTGAGCAACATCTTTATTAAAATGCATCTATTTAAAAGGATATGCGGAAAAAAATTTGGGAAACAGTGACATGTACCAATGGCATAAATCAGGTTCTAACACAGGACTGGCTACCTCAAAAGATGAATTTTATTTTCTTTTACTTCTGATGTTGTAAACGGACCCACACGATTCAAAGGGGCTCTTTCAAAAGCAAGGACTCTTCAGGCATCTTGCAGAGAGTAGCAAGCATAGCGATGTTTAACCTATCTTTGAAGTGCATTTGTAAGTAATTAGATCATATGCGTATGCGCATCTCTCTCTCTGCATCTTCTCCCACTCCCCACCTTTGGAGGGTGTTTTTGATTCAGCTGAGAGTGCCTGAAAAAAGTCAGAGTGACACAGGCAGGCAGGTGTTTACACAGACCTGCAGGCAATTCTAATTTTCGTGCATACTCACTGCAAGAGATGAGAAAAAATCCTGAATAGTCTTATTTTCTCTTGCAATACTGAATTCCAGATGGATGGCTGTCTGCTAGAACTCAGCTATTACAAATGATCAAGGTATGGAAAAGAAGGAATGGCATCAAGGCAGTCTTGTACACATGAGAGAAAAAAACAAACAATGAAACAATTTAAATCCCATGCTTTCTGCAAACAGTGTGCTCTAAGGTTCAAGAAGTGAAAGACAAACTCTGTTCTCAATTTCACTTCAAAATGGGATCTAAAACCAGATACACAGGAAAACAAAAATATTTTCCATGAATGTGAGCACATAGAAAATAACAGTAATAATATATTGATCTTCTATCCAAAAATCATACTGAGCCTTATGTGCCATAATGCTACAAATCCTCACATAATTTTTTTGAGCATACAGTATTTATTATCACCTGCTTCCTTTTTCCTTTCCAAAGTAATATTTTAAGTACAAAACCATCCACGTTTTCAAAGTCTGCAATATACTTTTGTTATTCATATTATAAATTGAGTTGGAGGGGTATATTACGTGCAATTTTGAGCTAAGGGTAATCATATGGAAATATATTCTTAAAACATAGATTTCATTGAATTTAAAGACTGGTATTTAAGTAAATAACAGTACTTCACATTTTCCATCTTACTATGCAGTGTTATTTAATCTTATTTTTTTATCCATGTGATTCCATTTAGCACTAAAATGTTTCATATTTTGCTTCACACAATAAATGTGTTTGCAGAGACAGATTTCCAGATACAGACATTGGAAATTAATGTGAACCAAGAAGTATAATGTAAGCACAAATGGACAGGAGGGCAATGGAAATTTCCTTTTAAGTTTTCAGTCATGCCCAATGAGAACTACACGATTATGGGGAGAAACAGAGTAAATTCTAGCTGAATTAAATAGTGCAACTATTACAGTTTTTTGTGATTTATCCCATTGCCAAATATGATTTTACGCTAAAAGCTGAGTTCATAGAAAGTGAACTTGCTGAAGTTTAGGTTTTGCAGGTAATGCTCAGTTGACTTTTCTTTCTTGACATCTCACTGTGGAAAGTCTAAAGTTTTGTATCTTGTTGCATTTTAACCCCAGACAACAACTACACACCATTCAGATGCTTGCTCACTCTTCTCTCCACCCGAGTGGGATGGGTAGGATAATCAAAATAGGCAAACCCCGTTCATTGAGACCAGAAAAGTTTAAGAATTGTATTGTTATTATTATTAAGGAGACAATAAAAAAAGGGAGATAGAGAAATAAAACCCAAAAGAAGCAACAACAAATAATACAATTCCTCACCATCTGACTGACTGATGCCCAGCCCATCCCTCAGTAATGATCAGTTCCTCACAGCCAACTTCCCCAGTTTATACACTGGGCATCATGTTCTATGTTATGCAATATCCATTTGGTCAGTTTGGATCAGCCATCCCAGCTGTGCTCCCTCCCATTTTCTTGTGCCCCTCATTGGCAGAGCATGCGACATTGAAAAGCCCTTGACTCAGGGTCAGCACTACTCAGCAACAGCCAAAACGCCAGTGTGTTATCAACATTAGTCTCATACTAAATCCAAAACATAGCATTGTACCAGATACTAGGAAAAAAATCAACTTTATTCTGTCTGAAACCAGAATAATCCACTTTAAATTTTGATACTGAAATTTTCCAGTTACATGACAACTTTTTTTTTTAAAGTTTGTATCACTTTTGGGGAAATAAATTGTTGTTTGTGTTTAGGCAATATTTGATTCTGTTAGTTAAGGATTTATTAAAACAGGTAAGCAGAGTTAAATTTGGTTTAGTCTAGCAGATCATGCCCCAACCAAAATGCATTCTACTACTTTTCTCAGCTTCAGGAGTATGCAGTGAGAGGTGAGTGTTCACTTATTTCTCTGAGAAAATGCTCTTCCAAACCTTCTAGAAAGAATGTATCCTATTATGGATTAAAGTCTCGAAGGAGATGGGACATTAAACACAGCGTGTTGAAACTAGATGAAACTTAAAATTTGTGAGTCAGAAAGAAGAACCTAGATGAAACTCTAAGATTTATGGTTAGAGTGTGTGTGCTGGCTGAGCAAAAAAATCCCTAGTCCTTGCTCTAAAGACTATAGATATGAGGGGTGTTGTGTTGGATGGGGGCTGGGGTTATTATTAAAAATATAATATATAGCACCAAGATGTAGGATCAGAACTTGCATTTAACTACTTCATGAGTAAATGGATACCACAGGATTATGAAGCTGAAGAGTTAAAAGTTTTTTCGGTTTATCCCTAGCATAGCATCTTCAGAAGAAAGCACATAAAATAACCCAATTCAGAGAGCATATTCTGGGTTTTAAGACATGGTATTGGAAGGCAAAAAGGAAATGTGAGTTAAGATCCCCTCCTAAATAGCTGCATAAAAAATGAAGATGGTGAAATAATATTTCTAATTGGTATTTTCTGTAAAAAAGTACTTACTGTAGTTTTCTTGAGTGAAGAAAATTAATGGACACATCATAAGAGTTCAGATTGAGAATTGTGATTAAAACAAGGAAACAGGATTTATGAGGTACCTCTGTCATAAATTATATTTGTTGGTTTGCTTCTTCCTCCATTATCCATTTTAGGTAATTTTTGTTTCATGTGGCTTTAGGTGACTCCTTACTCAATGTACAAGGCAAGGAGAATATATTCTGCAATTTTTTACACTCTTTTTATACTGCACAGAAAGTCTGTCCTGCAACTGAGACATTCATGGCTCTCCTGCATTTTTGCATAGGTACTTATGGTCCAGACCTTGAAAGATATAATATAGAAACTTTGAATGAATTCCCACAGTGTTTTATAAATTGCCTAATAACAATAAGAATTTTTAGAGGAGCTTAGGATAAAAAAAATATTTTTCATTATCTGGACCATAATAGTTAATAAATTCTTAATCCTTAGTTTTTTTAAAAATTATTTCATCTAAATTAAGAGAAAAATAACTATTTAGTCTTGTATTTTAAGATCAGTCGTAAATATATCATGGTCCTTTACTCAGAAGGTGTTGTCTTGAAAATTCTACTTCATAACTAACATTACATTGTATATGTGTGTGTGTATATATATATATATATATGTATGTCTTGTGTGATTTTCTTAAATGTCAGATAAAGGTTTTATTTCATCTCTCTAGATTTGTAAAATTGCCCAAATATGATATTTCTTCACCCTTTTTGAAGGCCTCCAAGATTCTGAGCACCCAGCTAATAACAGATGACATGAATTCTTATTCTCTCATAAATACTGCGCAGTTCACGAAAGAAAAGTCAATTTAATGGTTTATCTCTTTTCCTATTCTCTTTTACTCTGTATCTTATTTGATCTCAAAATTTTCAACTTCATCCTTCACTGATCTTTTATTTTGCAGTGTTAAAAATCTTTTTAGAAAGGTGGTTAGCATCTCTTAATACACATATCTATTTCAATTATCTCATTCCTTTCTAATAACCCCTTTATCTGTTTTATTGTTTTCATCACTCTTCTCAGATTTCTGTTTCATCTTTTTCCACATTTTTAATATCCTTTTTGTCTTTTTTGTCTTTTTAGCATTCTTCTCAAGGTCTGCATTTCATAATATTCTTTTGTCATTTGATAGCTCTTAAAGAAAGATCTATCTAGTAATTCTGGAGTGTTTATTTCAGTTAACTTGATAATTATATGACATTAAGTTATTACACAAAACCAGCCACTGTAAATTTTTAATACACTAAACATTTCTCCTTAATTGATTACTTCCTCAATATCACTACATTTAATTGTAAATAATCCCTTCAGATATGCCTACTTGAAATTAAACATTTATTCTGGTACTTATGCCTGACTGAAAAAGATTTAGACAAACATGAATGAAGTGGCCACAGTGCAATTTAGCAGTTGCACTATTTTTGTTTTATATACTGCATTGACTATTAAAATGGCAACCTCCACTTGTGTCACTTTTTCTGATCTTGAGGACACATTGCTTCACCATCTCCTCTCCCTTCTAAAATTCCCAATTTTAATATATACATGTTTCATATTTTCATTTCATACTATTTCTATTTCAACATATATCTTTACTCCTGAGTTATAACCTAAACTGTATTATCTCTATAAAGCATCAGTTCTTATCTGAAAAAATAATAGTCTTCTTTATATTTTATAGCATTCAATTCATAACTCACCTCCATTTGTCATTTATATCTATTCTTTTTGTGAAACATTTCATATAATCCTCCCCCATCATTCAGTCCATGTAACAGTTCTGTCTTTAGTTCCTCAACGAACTAAAGTAAGACTTTTGAAATTCTTACTTCTTTATGAGTACCTTTTTTTGGGGGGGATTTACACAGCTAAAATCAGTCTCCTCACATCACAGCTGGCAATGTCAACAAAAATCTTCTTTCAAGTCCTTGTGCCCATTCATACCCTGAATTTTTATGTGTTTATATTCATTACTGGAATTTGTATTTTTATTTATAAAATTAGCGGAGTTTCCAGTTGTCCCCACTAATGTACTCTTGAGTACTTGTATCTGGCCTGTATCTTTCCAAGCCTGAAATACTTACACATACGTAATTATATAGATATGCATATTCTTATTGAAACTTGTGTAAAATATTCATGCAACTTCACAGGACCAACAGATCAATTCTTACATCTGCTGAAGGGTCTCCAGGTTGTGGTAGGTGCAGGATGCTAGATGCCCACCAAAGCTGCTCTGTCACTTGTGCTCTTTAACTGGACAGGGGAGAGGAGAAAATAAGATGGAAAACTCATTGGTCAGATAACAGTGAGATATTCACCAACTACCATCATGGGTAAAAAATTAATTGAATTTGTTACCAGTCAAATCAGGGTGAGATAGAAACCAAACCTTAAAACACCTTCCCCCACCGCTCCCTTCTTCCCAGGTTTAACCTTCCTCATGAATTCCGTACCTCCTCCTCCTCAGCAATACATGGGGGCAGGGAAGGGGGATTACGGTTGGTTCTCCACATTGTCTCTGACACTCCAGCTTCTCATGAGCTGGACTCCTCTTTCCCTTCTCCAGTGTCAGATGGTTCAGCCTCGAGAAAAGGAGGCTCGGGGGAGACTTTCTTGCTCTCTATAACTAAAGGAGGTTGTGGCCAGGTAGGGAGGAAGTCTCTTCTCCCAGGTAATAAGTGACAGGATGAGAGGAGACAGTGCCCTCTCAGTAGTTGAAAGGAATGTCTGGATAAAAATGGTCTAGCAGTGATCATCGGTGAATAGAAGCGCCCATCTGCCCCTGAAGTTACAGTACCTGGGTAGGATTTTCAAGTTATTTTGTCGGCATGTCTTGGCTGGTCAAGGGAAAATTCTCTTCCCTTGGGAGGTTTCATCCAAATTTAAGACAATTAACTGTCTTCATAAATACGTATGGAGAGTAAGAATCTTAATAGCATGGTTCTGAATTCCACTTAGGGGGCAGTTCCATAATTAACCATCAACCAGCACCTTCTTTGCCACTGAGGTTGTCTGCCCTTTGTTTCAAGAAGTGGTTATGAAACACACAACAAATGAAATTTTAAATCTCTAAGGTGGTTTCTTTGAAGAGTAGTTGATGTGGAGTCTTGGGTGGAGTCTTTTTCCTCCCAGGAAATACTTGTTGGAAAAGCCTGCTGACAGACATATTTTTTGGGCTATGGTGCTATTCTCAGTATGTTTAGGTAATTTCTCTTCAGACACTGTTCATGCCCAGCAAGCTCACCTCCATGAGGAAACAGCTAACTATATACACACAGCCTCCTTTATGTAGCAGCTTTTAGTCTTTTGACAACTTTCCAAATGCATACAGTGAAACTGTGGAAAAGGCAAAGAACATCAGGAATACTTTCAGCTGGTGGTAAACATATAACTTTTTTCCACTCAAAGACTACATGAAAAGTAAGCATCTGCAAAGACTGACTTTTTTTCTTCCTACTGTATCTCTGAGACGGCAGGATCAGACTTTCTGATCAGTTTACATATAATTTATTTTTAATTCTGCAGTTATGGATGTGTCAGTTATCATATAAGATACAAATAACATTTTTGATACTTTTTCCATATTTAAAGTTTATTATAGGTGTGGCTTCAAGTTTTGTTATTTGCAAGCAACTCTTAATTTATGTTCACATTGTGCATTTTAATTTATTAAACAGTCAGAGGAAAAAAACTAAAAAAATCCCCAAACTATACCAGGACCCATAATTACAACCTGGACTATTTAAATCATCTGAGTCCAAAGCTGGTGACAGTTTGTTTCATCCAGAAGGAATGTAGCTCAAAAAGCCTTAACCTTCATAAAACTAAAACTAGAGGAAAGTAAAAGATTCTGAGTAAGAGATTCTCTTTCCAGTAGCTTAAATTCTGCTTTTAGGCAAAGACCAGTGAGTCACACAGTCAATCAATCAAATGACAACAGCATTCTGATATCTGTAATGTTATAAATACTAGCAGATTGTTTTTAAAAGAATCTCACTGTTCTTTTTATATGTAATCTTCTTTCAAGAAGAAAGAAAAAAACTCCACTGTTTATTAATCAAAAATATTTTCTTAGTAAGATTTTTCAGCAAATTTTGCGAACGGATGCTCCATATGCAAACTCAAAGAAACCAAACCCACAAACCTAAAAGCAATACCAAATGGCATATCCAGATATTGCTAGATGAAAATAACCTTTTAAATCTTAACCAATGCTTTAGCTAATTAGCTTCTTTAACACTGTCCTACTGCTTTCTGGCTTCTAAAGGCCAAGAACAGAGTTTTCACTTGGAATGAAATGTATTTCAATTATAAAGAATATTACATCAAGCACCCTCTAGAAATGAAGCCTATTTTATTTGAGTTAGCAAGCCCAAAGAGCACGTTATGTGCTTGTAAATCCTAACCCTCTTTTTGTGCAAATAGTTATCAAGGAATTTTTTCATGGTCTAAAATCCTAAGGGGTTCTGATTGTTCCTTCAAATGCCTGTAGAATGATTCAACACTCAATGATTCAACATGTCATCCTTTCCAAAGTTAAGCATTAAACATTTTAGAACAGACTAATCATGTGTTTATTAACCTCTGCTCTCAAACCATCAAATCCAGATAGCTTTGTTGACTTAAAAGTAAGGCTAGGTGTAGTAACCCATTTTATAAACAAGTATTAAGTGCTGCTTTGTGCTGAATCCCCTTGGAAGGCAGAATAAATTGATTTTAATTGGAAATATATCAGCATTTTGTGAATTCTGTTCTATCTACAGTAAGACTAAGTGAGGACAAAGAAAAAACATCAATAGTTCCTGCCTACATACAAATGCATTTAACTAATTTTTTTAAGTGTTGCAAAATGACAAAAACCGTATTAGAGTGTGGAATACTTGGTAAATATGGTTTCCAAAATTAATTAAATTCATCCCTGTTTTCTAAAAACATCATTACATTACTTAGATTATTAAAAAATATGGATTATCATAGAATGAATCATATAATTGCATGGATTGGAAGGGACTTTAAAGATTATCTAGTTCAAATGTCCCTGTCATGGGGAGGAACAGCACCTTGCTCAAAGGCCCCTGGCCTTGAACTCTTCCAGAGATGGGATGTCCACAGCCTCTCTGGGATACATGTTCCAGGGCCTCACCACCCCCACAGTAAAGAGTTTCTTCCTAATATCTGATCTAAACCTACTCTCTTTCAGTTTGAACCATTCCCTCTTGTCTTATCACTACATGCTTCTGTAAAAAGTTTCTCTCCATCTTTCTTCATCTACCTTTAGGCACTGGAAGGCTACAATTAAGTGATGCCAAAGCCTTCTCTTCTTCAGACTGAACAATCTCATCTCTCTTACCCTTTCCCCACAGGACAGGTGCTCCATCTCTCCAACCATCTTCGTGGCTCTACTTTTGCCTCACTCCAACAGGTCTGTCTTGTGTCAAGGATCAGACCTGTATGTAGAACTCACAGTGGGCTTGTAATACTGTTTTGTATTCAAGTCTAAGTTAACTTCTAACCAACCATGTCCCACTAGGGATAAAAGACACCACATGTGTGGACTCAACATTTTTTTTTGTGTGTATGTATGTGTAATTAACATTTTAAAAAATCTAACTAAAATACAACAGTCACCATTTGTTCACTTAAAGAAACACTAGGACTCTGAGTACAAATTAATATAGAAAACATTCACTGATATACTGTAACTTATTGTATAGAAATCTTACTAGAATCTGCCGCTTCTTTTGATGCTAATCTCACTCACAATATTCTTCTAATGTCACTGTTCCGTAAGGGGTAACATAGCAAGCCTTCAGTATCCCAAGGCCCTGACTAGGAGGGATATGACGTTCATCTTGGTCTAATTTTTGTTTCCTTGCCCTGGACTGCTGCCTATGGCTGCTCCACTGAGTGTGAGCATGGCCCTGCAGCCTCCCCAGGCTCAGCTCCTTCAGAGGATCTTGTTTATTGGACAGTGACTCCCTGGGTTTGTCAGACTCATCCCGTGGAGGCACTGACACAGCTCAGGCTTAGGCAGGAGAGGCGACTTGGCCCTGACATAGGAACTGAAACCAGCCCAGCTCTGGCCAAAGTAGGGCCTAAGCCCTGGCACTGAAGTCTGTAACTGGCTTTTGATTAATAAATTATATATACTGATATCGCAAAGAGATCTAGACAGCTCATACAGGCACAACAGAAAAAAAAAGTTAGAAATCCAAAGTTGCAGGATACACCAAAGTCTATTCTTTTCACTTTGCTACTTATGCTATCCAGCCATCTATAATATGAACAATGTATGACACAATATATCAAGAAAAACAAAAAAAATTCCAGAAAGACCAAAGAGTGCCAAGGAAATCAATCCATAATTAAACCCAGTTTATTTTTTCTGACTTGTTTTACCTAATATCTCACATCCTGGATCTTCAATTTCCTTAGGGACTGAGTTGTATAATTAAAAATAAAGACACTCTGTGGAAAGCTTATCTATTCACTCAAACCCTCCTCTCCTGCCAATGGAGAGAGATAAGTTACATCTGTACTGTCAAGTGAGACAGCACCAGGAGGCGAAGTCAGCATTAGACTTAAGCACTATGGATGCTGATCATCCATAGTGCTTAAGCATTTGCACGCTCCCTGGCATATTTGAGCCATTCCCATTTGCTTTCCAAGACACTGCCTAGGTATGATTTAGGTGTTAAGGTATGCTAGGGATCATATGCCATAGATGGCATGGATAATAATGCACTTTCTCTGCCCTATCAGGTCCTCCACCATTAGCCCAGTCGGTTTTTTATCTTCAAACACCCATTACATGATTCCACCCCACCCACCAGGGCTCACCACCAAAGCTTTCAGTTGGTTACTGTGAAAACATTCTTCTAATGAACTGTAACGTATCTCAGCAATTTCTTGACTGACTTTGAAACTCCCTCCTTCATACAGAGACAGTCATATACACACACAGAACTAGAATTATTACTTCTTTTGGCTGTAGAGGTACCATATAGGCCCAGGAAAAGCCTTGGGCCAAATACTGTACCGTGTGAATTCAGTGAGCCTGTGCCAGCTGGCCTCAGGTTCAGACAGTGGTCTCTGCTTAATTTTATTTAGCAATATGACACCATGCTTTGTTGTGGTTTACCCCCAGCTGACAACTAAGCACTAAACTACTGCTCACTCACTCCCTCCAGAAATGGAAGGATAAAAGTGAAAAAACAAATGGCTTGCGATAAGAGGAGTTTAATAATTGAGATAACAGTAATAATCATAGCAACAATAATGTAATGAAAAGGGAGAAAGAAAAAAAAGGGAAGAACTAAAATCCAAAGAGAAAAATTATAATAAATGAGAAACTGTTTCTTACCACCAATCAAACAATGCCTCGCCAGCCACCAAACAACTTTTCCCCTAGATTATGTGCTGAGCTTGACATCATATGGTATACAATATAACTTTAGTCAATTGAGGTCAGTTGTCCCATCTCTGGGTCCTGCCAGCCTTTTTGTGCACCTTCAGCCTACTCATTGGCAGGGCATCGTGAGTAGCAGAAAAGGCCTTGACTGTGCAAGCACTGCTCAACATTGTCAAAAACTTCTCTGTGCTACCAGTACAAATCCAAAATGTAGCTCTAAATTCCTGTTCTGGTTCCTCTCAGATCAGCAGTAGGGGGCAGGGTCAAGGCATTGTGTTATTCAATACCATCTTACGTCATTGCTGTGGTGGGGAAGGTGACTGTCTCTTGGTTTGCAGAAGAAAAGCATGGAGCAAGCCTGGGGATGGAGCACTTGAGATAGGCTGCCAACACTGGCTGTAGTTGTGCAGGATCTATTTGATCTATTTGATCTATTTGGGTGAGTATTTTGCATGTAAATCACACACTCTTTGTACACTTTTCTTATTAGTATTTTTGCTTTTACTGTTTTCTTATCTCTTTCTTATATCTTTCTAGTAAATTATTCTTATCTCAACCAGTGATTTGCACCTTTTGTGCCTACAATTCTCGACTCCTCAGAGCAGGAAAGGGAGGGGAAGGTAGGGAGTGACTGAGCAGGGTCTGGTTTGGAAGAGTGTCAGTGGGAACACTGAACTGGGGAATACTATTCTTAAACCACAACTACTCATGACTGTAAAGAAAATTAATTACCCCTGACAGAAGCAGAACATTCCACACCCCTTAATCCATGCCATTTATACCATGCTTGGGTTCCACACTATCCAACACATCCCCATTAACTGTCATCCTCTTTCTCATCCTTGGATATTGTACGTATTTATGAATATATTATGAAAATATGAACACCCCCATGAAATGTCTGTAAAATACCTATAAATGTCCATTGGTTTCATTTAGTCGAGGAATTTGGTCTCCATCTGTTGTGGTGGTCACTCAGGGCAGGAGAGGTAGTATGTTGTCTGGAGTTATTGGGTTCCAAACCCAGCTCAGGTTGGAAAACTTAGATGAATCAGTTATAAATAAGGAAATCCACCTGAAAGCTGTTTAACAATTTTGACAAACATTTTTTTTTTTTAATATAGCTTGCTTGATCAACCATTTACATCAAGCCTTCAAAATTCTAGTGTTATGTGTCTAGTCTGTCCTTTTGCTTTTTATTATAAAGATATCTATTTTTTTAAATATCAGCAGGAGAAAATATATGAAACCTGCATTGGTAAAATTATTATGAATATTTTGATTAAATAAACAAATCATGTAAAAGGGTTAGCTACTATTATCAGTAGAAAATTGTGAAGTATAAGGCATAGAAATTTAGTATTGCTGTGTTTGGAATGTGTAACTGTAGAAACCTCTCCAAGAAGTTACTGGACCTTTATGTTTCGGTCAAGAAACTATGGAGACCATCATGCTCACCAGTTATGCTTCTTGGAAACCCACTACCCTTCCCATCCTGATTTTAATATCAAGGATTCTAATCAGTAGATATTTTGACAGAGTTATTAATTATTGTAACCAATCAATGTAAAGGTTAAATTTAAGAGCAGGCATAGTAAGCATAGTATGTAAAAGAACTTATCTAATGATGATTTATCAGAAAATGTATATAAAAGGGATGGATTGTATTTGTTCAGTGGGATATATTTTGGAGGAGCTATCCCCCATCTTCCCAGCACCAGTAAAGAGGTGTCTGCTCATTCACATCAAATGGGTGTTGGATAAGTTTCTTTTGTGCCATTTAGTGATACAATAATTACAAGTCTTTCAATTTTGCTTTCTTTCAGCATTTGTTTTCATCTGCACATATAGAACCAGAGAAAATGAACAAAAACAAATTACTAATAACTGTCATGCCTTTCAGATAGATAATTTTGTTTCAACTCTAAGAGTGGTCAAGTATGATGGAATACTATTTACTGCTTTTCATATCTTTTTAGAATAGTCTACTTGAAAGAATATAAATGATCCACAGAACTGAATTAATTAACTAGCTCTCAGCTTCACCATTAATCATGCATTTTATTTTTATTCTGATTTTGGTTAATCAATGACATATGCATCATTTTAATCAAATACTTGATTAAAGTCTTAAATACTTTTTCAAACTTCAATATTAATTGCGCTGCAACTGTTGGAGCAGAGAAGGTGCTTATGGTCATTCAAGTGGTGTATGCACAGGAAAATGTTATCTTTTACTCTTTTGAATATTCCCATGCATATTCAGCAAATATTTTGGAAAAGTCAGACATAGAATTCATTTTTATCTCACAACCAGCATCCTGGAAAGTCATTTATTATAGTGTGAGATTGCTCTCTTTGTGATTTAAAATGATCACAGTAGCCTTAGTTCAATTCAGTGAGATGCTTTGTACATTCATATGTGCCAGTATCATCTACATCTGATCATGTAAGACAACACAGGATGCTTCCCAAAAAGAGAACTACTAACTAGTTCATTGCACTGCCTGAATTTTCCAGTAAATGGATAGGTGCTCATAGTTCGATCATCACTAACTACAGTAAATTTTGTATCTCCATGATCCTGAATTTTTCACATTACAATGTATTAAATGTTATGTAATTTAAATATTAGTATATTACATTTACATTGGGCACATGACTTGAGAAAAACGTTTCACCATAGCTGGAACCTTAGAAAAGTAATCCACTTCTAGATTAACACTGAGATACAGTCTGATACGACCTGAAATCTATATTTATATATGTACAAACATTTAATTTCAAATTAAATTTAAATTTAGTTAATTTAAATTTAAATCAGGCTGCAGCTCTGAAGACTCAGAACAATATAAACAACTGACAAAAAAATATTTATTTATAAATTTCTGATAACTTTATAAATAACTATGACATTTTGATCTTTTACTTCAATGGCAGTGTTTTTACATACCTTTCTGTACTTATTTCTATTAGGTAATTAAGACATGATCTTTTAATCACTGATTGTATAAAGGAAATCACTGTAGTTCCTGCCTATTTAACCAGATTTCAGGAGAGGGGAAGATGACAATTTCAGTTTAATGAGAAGCAGAAACACAAAACAGACAGAGTAAAAACTGTGAAAAATCCCTCACTTTTGTTTTGATCTGCAGGTAATATTTTCTCTTTGACAAGAATTTAGCTTATTTTTTTCCCCAGTTGCGGAGCTTTTCTGTCTCAAGCCATTTTCATCTCACTTAGTAGGTGGCTTCCTGTGTTACTTTTGTTTGGGGTAAATTTTATTCACAGTAGCAATTATGTGGATAAGTTGAGTTTACACTGGCAGCAGTGCAGATAATGTAGAGATGTTTTAGTTACTGGTGAGCAGTGTTTACACAGAATAAAAGGTTTTTCTGCTCCTCACCCCACACAACCAGGAAGTAGGCTCGAGGTGCACAAGAATTTGGGAGGGGACACAGCCAGGGCAGCTGAGGCCAGTTACACGGGATAATCTAGAGCATATGGCATCATGCTTAGCATATTCAGGCTTACGGCATTTGTGTTCTCAAGTTACTGTTATGTGATGGAGCCCTCCTTTCTTGGGGATGGCTGAACTCCTGTCTGCCAATGGAAACTGGCAGAAATTCCTTATTTTACTTTGCTTGTTTTCATGGCTTTTGCTTTTCCTATTGAACTATCTTTATCTCAACCCACGAGTTTTCTCACTTTTACTGTTCATGTTCCCTCTTCCAACCCACATCAGGCGAGTGATCAAGCGAGTGGCTGTGTCAGGCCTAGTTGCCAGCTGGGGTTAAACCACAACACTTTCTCATTCTTCTCTGGCAGCCAATTCAGAAATTAATTTCCTCTTACAATTAGGGGTTTCCAGAATGAAGTATTGTTGTAATATCATTTTTCAAGAGAGCTTGCAATCAAGAATAGGTCTTGTTTTGTCAATTTAGTTAGTAATAAAAATTAAAATGTGAGACCAGCTATATAAAAAAATGCTTTTATAAGGAATTTGATTCTTTGCCATTAATGTCTACATAACAGATAATTGGAAATGAATGTTTTTGCATTAATTCTGGGTGTCTCTTTCATGTATGACTTCAAGTGTTTGTCATTACGTGCAGATGTGGTTGCAAATCCACATAGTGTAAGTATATTGTTTTCCTAATCTTTGTTGCAAAAAGATGGAGCCTTGTTTAAAAAGTTTTCTGTTTTTTAAACTCACTGAAACACCATGATTTCACTGTCAGCAAGAACAATTCAGGATTATCATGTAGTGCTGATTTAAGGAAAATCATATCTCTACTGTAAACAAAGAAATGTTACACTTTTGCTATCATTATTATTACTCAAAATAAAATCAACATTTTAAATCATATTTCAGAATAAAATATTTTTCTTGAATCTTATTTTAATAAATATCATGTTCTTTTGCCTCACCTTTCAAAATCTGATTTATGACTTGATTCTTTAAATGTGTTCTTGAATGGCATTTAAAACCCTGATGAAAGTGGTGTTGTGAAACATAAGTGACTGTCTTACCCTTCAAACTTGTAGTTGATGAGGTGAATACTGCTGTGAATCTGCAGAAGGTTGCAGCAGATGAATGGAAACTACTAGAAGGACTAAATTTGTATGAAAGTCTTAGAAGGAAAAAAATAGCAAAGACCTGTAAGGAACAATAGAATCTGCTGTAGGTGTGGCGGGTTGAGCTTAGCTGGTTGAACTATACCCATCCAGGTGCTCTCTCACTTCCCTTCTTCCATAGGACAAGGGGAAATAATGAGACAGAAAAGCTCCTGGGTTGAGATAAAGACAAGGAGGTGCTTACCCTCACTGTCGTGAGCAAAACAGCATGAATTTGGAGAACATTTATTCAATTCATTGTCAGTTAAAATAGAGTTGAATACTGAAAAAGGCAAGATTGAAACCTCTCCCTATCCCTGCTTTCTTCCAGGTCAAGTACCTCATTTCTGACTCTTCTACCTCCCTCATCAAGTGTCACAGAAGGTATGGGAAATGGGAGACTGTTGTTGGTCCATAACTGTTCCTTTCTGTTCTCATTCATTTTTTTCTGTGCTCCAACATGGGTCTTCCATGGGCTGCAGTTACTACAAGGCATATCCACCCACTTCATCATGGGGTCCTCCATGTGATCTGTTCCGCTGCGGTGTCCTCCACAAACTGCAAGGGAATCTTTGATCTGGTGTCTGGAACACTCCCTCACCTTCCATCTTCTCTGGCTGTAATGTCCATGGACATGCCTATCTCATAAGTGTTCCCTCATTCCTCACTGACTGGGTAGCATTTTGACCTTTCCTAAAAATGTTTTCACAGAGGCACCACCAGCTTGGCTGATGGGCTCAGCTGTGATCTGTGATGGGTCCTTTGGAACCAGCTATGCCCAGCACAGGACAGCCCTGGCCAACTGTTAGAGATGACTCCAGCATCCCTGCTACCAACACCTGGACAGGAACACCCAGTATAATATAAATAACAAGTGCAGAAATTTCTTGCTTTCTTACTATACAGAAAAAAAGTTGTAGCAAAGAAATCATTTGTGTGATAGATTTCTGTATATGTGTCCTAGTTTAGGGCAAATTTAGGGAAGAAACTTTTGAAGTGGTCTCCTCTAAAAAGCAGATTTCAGTGGCCCCTCCCCCAACCAGTTCATGAGGAAAATCTCCTTCAAGAGAATTGGAAAAAACTGTTTCTTTAACAAGCAAAGTACTCACAAACATGAAAAAAAACCGAAAAATATTAAACAATGAAACCTCTTGTTGCTCTGAAGAGATGGCAACTTCAGAGAGAGTCCTTGTCGTGGGGTGTAGGGGTGTCATGGGGTGGTCTCACTCATCTCCTGTCAGTCCCTCCGGCACTGGGAAATGTCCTGGCCTTGCTGGGACACAGCAGTGAACTTCCGGGGTTCTTCTGGGTTTTCAGCCCAGAGCAGGTTTGAGCAGTTCCAAGAAAAAGAAAAACCACAGTCCAGGGAACTTCTCTGCCTCAGCTAGCTAAAGAGCTAAAAGCAAAGGAGAGCTCTCTCCTGCTGCCCATGCTGCAGCCAGCCCAGTCCTGGAGAAGGAATGCAGGGAAGCAAGGGCAGTTTCTGAAAACGAACTTTGTGCTTCTTTTCCCCCACTTTGCCCTCAAAACCAGTCTTAAAGGCACAAAACTCAATATCCAGCATAAGCAGAATGGACGACTGGGGATACAAGCATCATAAAATCACCCTAGAATAATAAGGAGGGACACTTCTTTGGTGTTTGCAAATATATGGTTCTGTATGTTTAGCTCGTTAGTTAACAATGTCACAAGGGAATTTAGATGTTTGCTGGCACAATTTCTGTAAACTTAGGATCCAGTCCTATGCTTTCTAGGGTATGTAACTGCCATGAAGAAAAGCAAAATAAAACCTCTTTTGCACAGGAAGAATAATTCAGCCTAAGTTTTGTGGGAACATAATTTGCATTATGTGGCAAAATATGGCAATTGGCTCCTTCTCACATCATGTTCTAAGTAACATGTTTCTTTTTGTTACTGAGATGTTAAAAATATATATATTTGGAAGTCATTCTTTGTTTCTTAAAGAACTAATCCTTATCACAAAGTCCAATAAAAACAGTATTATACTGGAGAAAATTTCTTTCCCTTGCTTTATTTCTGTCTCAGCAGTATTAAAGAGTGCACAGATGAAACTATTATGGGATGTAGTTAGTAGCATTGGATCTGATCCGATGCACTAACTGGGTCAATTGCTGTTTTGTATCCCTTTGCTCCCTTCAGTAAGCTTCCCGTGCTTTCAGCATATTCCCATATGCTAAATGTTACTGTTTCACACATCTACAAGTAAATAGAATGGCCTAGAAATAATAGTAATTCAATTTTGCTTGTAAAATGATAATTTAGCAAATATTCTAAAATGACAACTTGTTTGTCCTCCAAATTATTTGACAAAATATATTACCTTGAGTTTAAATTAACCCAACAGAGCTCCAGAAACAGATGTAAGTGTAAAAGATATGTTTATTACCTACACAAAGGCAAAACATTCCTTCAAAGACTTAAATAAAGAAAGGATACACCATTTTTTCCAATTTTTTTCTCCCATTATCTTGGAGAATTTAATAGAAATGTATTTTAGGAGGCTTTGTTATCCTTGTATTGGTGAGTTTTGTCTATCCATGATGACTGAAGAGTATCATAGGGCTCAGTGATAATGGTGGTGTTTTCACTTCTGCATTCTGTGACCACATCTGTACAAACTCCTGCAGACAAACTGGCCTCAATCCTCATGCTTTGGACTGTCTGGATAAAATCCAGTTTTATAAATCTGGTCTTACATCCATAAAGCAGTATTAGCATGTCTTAGCCCTCTAAGAATCAAGACCTATTTTGTAGACATCAATCTCATTGTCAGTATCCAGACTGCCCTGGAAATTCCTTTGGACAAATTATATCTAATGAAGATGAAGACCATGGTGTCCATCATTACCTTGGCAAGACAGTTTTGGCAGAGAGAAAAAGGGTTGATGGTTCTGGGACCTAGCATGCTTAGACAGCTGTTGTAGGAGACAAAGATGCAGAAAGAGGAAAGGGCAGGAAGCTGTCAATACTCCAGGAACCTCGATCTCTGACAAGAGGCTGAGCCTATCTTAACTTAATGGACAGCTGCTTCTTGGAGTTCACTGAAATACTTTGAGTATTTTTCAAAGCATACCATTTATCTCTAAAAACTCTTTCTAATTACCAAACCACAGTATCTGAAGTAAAGGAACTTATGCAAGATTCATCCAGAGATTTCTCAGGTAGAAACCTGACAATAGTAATATTTAAATTAATAAAAACTGTTATTTTAGTGTTGGAAAAGAAGTACAAGAATGGAACATACTCAAAGAACACCACATTTTCTAAAGGAAACCTAATTGATATCTATTGACTATAAGTCAATTTACATTACCTCATTTAATTAAGGGTCATAAGACATACTACTTATGATTATGCTATTAAATTAATTACTTAATTAAAATCAGACAACACCTGTAATTTATAGCTTCATTATCTTCTTGGAAACCAGGTACACAAAATGTTGTGTTTTCTCCCTCAAGTGCATATTGAAACAATTAGAAATAGTGGCAAATGGCCCATGCCTTAGCATTTTATTTAGCTACTGGGTCACCTACTCTAAATTGTTCATTGCTGTAGTCAGGACAGTTTAATCACCTGTCTGTGACTATCTATTTTGCTTTGAAGACATCTTATTTGGTCCTTTCAATGAGATAGACAACAATGAAGAGTCTAGACCTATTGGCAACCACTGAAAAATTTGACAGCTGTGACACCAATGTTTTAGCTGAGTTCTCTGTGAAACACAGCACAACTGAAAAAAGACCATCCTTTTTACTACGCCTGGAACTAGAAAAATAAAAAAAAAAATCTGCTCTTATGACTGCATTTAAGTATCAATTTCTTTTTACCAGAATAATTTCTGCAACTTGAAAGACACAGCATAAGTGATCTGATAAGTGATATTCTATCTATTTCTTTGACAGTACCTGATTTGTAATCCTTTATCTCTCAAATTTCAGTTATGAATTCCTGCCATATAGGAATCCAACAAAAGAATTCTTCACAAGTACTCAAAAAACCTTGTATAACCTACTATGCATAATGAGGAAGAGTCAATATAGTTATTTGTGTAGGGTTGAACAATCTCAGAACAACTTCAATTCTACCCACATTAAAGGATAATTTTTAAGTTCCTAAGGAAAAGGGTATAGATCAGCAGTCATGTCATACAGAAACAGTTTCCTAAGACATGTCTGTGCTCTTAAATAATTTTACAGCCTTTAGTCAGATTTCATACAGGTGTCTGTAATGAAAAAGACAATACAGTTTTAACAGTCAAGTAAAAAGATATAGTCAAGTTTCTATTTTTGTATCTTCATCTTTCAAGGGCAGTTCTGGTTTTGTTTTAGTGAGTTAGTGAAAGCTGGCAATTTCTTTCACTTGTCAGCACCCAACTAATATTCATAATGCATGCAATTCTTTTCCTGTAAGGAGGAAAAAAAGAAGCAAGTCATCTTTGATTCTATGATAAAAACTAAACTTATCACTTCACACTGGGAGAGAAATTAAGCACTGCTAGCTTTAATATGTAGTGATCTATGTTTATTTATTTGCTTATTAAAGAAGAGTGAAAGTACCTTTTGATTCAAGATCTTGATACCACAATAAAAAAAAATGCTTTCAATGGAAATAATTTATTTTAAACTTTGGTTAGAAAAATATTTTTCATTTCTGTATATTTCTTTCTGGGGTGGGTGGAGGTTCGTTCTTGTCTCTAGCTAGACCTTTCAGAATTAATAAAGGAGTGATCATGATCACACACTGAAATGTACTATAATGTTTCTACAATCACTATTGTAGATATTTTACTTCCACGGAGAGCAGAACTAAATAGCTACTCAAATATGCAGAACATAGAGATATCAAAGTGAGATAAAATGAGCTTAATTCTTTCCTGTTATCTACAGAAATCTGATTAAATGTGAATAGAGTACTCTTTTTCGATCAAGTATCAGACAAAGCAGAATTGGACTAGATTAATGCAAGTAACTTTTCAATTTCTGAAAAATGCTTTAAAGGAAAGTTCCATTTGACACTCATGATACTACCATCAGTATAATCCCAATTAACTCCCCCATTTACCAGTATAAATGAAGGGTTTAGTAAAATTTATTTCTAGAACTTTTTAAGTGGCAATAAAGTTTGTTTTTAGGGTCAGTGATCTGAGCAGAAGACTGAGAGGAGATAAGAATGATATTTAGAGGTCTGTGAGTGATTTTCAAGTTGAACTCAGTCAAAAACTTTATGTACCTGAGCCTAAATTTCCAAATTTGTGAAAGAGGGTTAATGATATCACAAGATTTTTTTGTGGTGTAATAACTGGTTGTAATACTTTTCTTTAGAGTATCAGAACAATATATTAATTTCACTGCAATAATTTGGGTTCCGAGCGCATATTAAATGTGACCCACAGTCTCAAAAACAATTATTTGATCTAAGGGAAAGAGTGCAGGCAAGAGTTACGATATGCTGGATAATATGAGTTGTGGGGATTATATTATTGTTATTATTGTTGTTTATATTATTATTAATTATTATTAATTTTGCTTCTGATCCTCCTGTAAACAGGAAGAAAATTCCCATGTAAACTGTTATATTTACTGACAAGGCAGGCAGTATACTTGAATATTTATCTGTTATCTGATGTTCATGGAAACTTTTCTTGAATCGGGCTTTTTAAAAGGTAATTTTTGTTGTTAACTCTTGTACTTCCATGGTTTGTCCCTGTCCCTTCAATACTAAGAGAGTGAAACAGCTGGGTTTTTTATGTGAGTTTGTGTGTGTATGGTTCTAGAAAGTAGAAACTTGAATGCATCTTTTTGCTTGTCTGTTAAAATTGTGTGGTCTTCTTCATGGCAGGCACTTGAAGGTTATCTGAATAAATAACATCAGGAAAATATATGCAATGTCAAACTAATATAATGATGTAAATTATTTTAATAAGTTTGAAATTCAACAGAGAATAATGAAACAAGATAGATGGCTGTTATATTATATAGAATTTTCATGTTTTCTCTGTATGAAACTGAACTGCCTGTCCTACTGGCAGGTTTCGTTCCCCATTTTTACACATTGTTCATGAGTTTCATTTTTATAGACTTATGTCATGTGTTTACCAATGCAGCCTCCCATACTTTTTCAGCAAGATACATGCATAAAAGGATAAAGTAATTCACAGATTGAGCTAATAACAGTTAAGGTATTCTGTTAGAAATATTTAAAAATTATTAAAAATATGCAGTTCAGTAATCCTACTCTGAAAAAAATATATATCCCCAGTCTTTACTTCAGACCTGTAGGCACAAGTTTGTATCACACATTCAGCCTTGTCTGCAAAACCATTCTGCTTGAATTTTGAACAAAAAGCTTTACATATATCCATTGCCTAGTTCCATGAGGATTCACCCAGAACCCATATGATCTGGAATTTTTCCTAATGGTCTGGCTGGTAACAAATGTAATGAATATAATGTCTGTATTATACAAGTTTCTACTTCTGAGATAATCTAGTCCATACTGTCAAAAAAAAAAGACACAAGCTTAGAGTTTTAATACTAAAATATTATTTTTGGAGCAGAAGAAAAAGTTATTTAACAGTGACATATACAACTGCAAAAAGTGGGCAGCAGTAATTGACTACCAGACTCATGATTGGGAGGAGTTGTCGGCAAAGCAATTTTACAGAAAACAGGCTTCTAATGGATCACAAGCTGAGTCAACAGTCCTGTGAAAAAAGAAAGCACCCTAAAAGCCACAGGACAAGAGATGCATTTTTGATAAATGTACTTCAAACAAGACCTCTGAGTACTGCACTCAGCCTGGACCAACTTTGTAAAGCAACTACCCTACCATCTTTTAAATAGAAGATTTAGACTGCAGGCTTTTACAGGACAGAATAGCATATATTTGACTTGCAGGTGTTGATTCAAGCAACAGAAAAGAGGATCTTAATGTAGAGAATCTTCTGCTTGCTTTTCTCTTTCCCAAATCTGTCTTTATTTCATACTGATAAGCAATATGTAAGAAAATATAATACTTCCATAATATATCTGTCATGTAATATAACTTTCCTAAAATGCTTTGAAAATACAGCTTCTGTGGTAATCACAATCTATTCTTATTCTCTCCTTGTGCTCAGATATTACCAGGAAAGAAATGCATAAAACTCAACAAATTTCTGTTTAAATCTGCTCTGTTTTCTCTGCTCTAAGATTGCTTTCTTAGTGCCTCTAGGTCTACAGTCTAAATCCTATTTCTCCACAGCAAACCTTTCTATTCTACCCAGTTAGGGATGGCTTATAGCAGAGCATGCACTGAATCATTCCAGTCCTTTCCAAAGAATATCAACAGATGCTAACAACCGCTGTCTCCCAGCTTGTTCTTAAAACACTGTCATTTTTCCACCAAATTCTAAAAATAATACTAGGAAATACTAAAAGCTCAGGACAGTAACTTTGTATTTCATACACGTCAATTGGTAAAAGCCAGAAGGGTGTAGTTAAGATGAGGAATTGTGATGCCAATTGCTTGTAGAGGAGATGGACTTACTAATGGTTGGTAGAAGTTCACATTAATAGATTAAAATAAAATAGATTATTAGGAAGAACAAAAAGAGAGAATGGAATTCTCTCAATATAAATACTACATAGCCACCTCAAAAGTAATATAAATACCTGATCAACATAAACACTTGCAACTGTTTTTTGATATATGATATTTGTTCATGTTCCTTGGAACTGAAGAATGGATTGATCTGAGAATTAAAGTAAAATAAACTATACTTTTTAATATTCTAGTGATTAGCAACTGTTGTAAATCCTTATCCCATTTAAACATTCATACAAGGATCATGGAAATCAGCCCCACCAGCTATCTGAGTTGTAAGTGGCCGTTGCACACAGGTCTACAGCGCAAAGATAATCATGATAGATGTAAGACAATGCCACTAAATATTGCTGTGACACAAATGATTGTATTCTATTTTATTGAGGATTCAGGGGACACTAAGACACTCTGTCTCTTGAATGCATATTAAAAACAAAAATGTAGTTGGCAACTTCATCAGTCACTTCATTTTGAAATATGGCCACATTCCTTCACTCCATCCTCCTCAGCTGCACATCTCTACTCCTGAAACTCCTGGTGAGAAAACACTATAGACAGAAAGGTCTGTGAATATAGGCCTACATGGCCAGAGCTATGCCATTGGGCCAGGCACCTTATGCAGGAAAGTTTGTGAGACTTCCCATTAGCCTGTCAATGTTGTGTGTTGTACCTCTCATGAGACCATCTCCACATCTTGGCCTCATTTTCCCACTGGGGAAGAAATTAGCCTCACTGTCCTGTCTATACTGTAAACTCATTCACTCCACCGATCTTTGAGCTGTCTGTGGCTGATCTAACATATGTTCCCTTTTCCCTTCTGCTCTGCCACTGCACCTGCAGAAAAAAGATAATGTGTTGCTAACAACAAGGGTGGCAACCTCTTCTTGGATGCCCCCAATGATCAGTACTGTGCACACAATCCCATGCCAACAACATTTTGCCAATGCAATATTTTTGGAGTTCAAGTGTATGTTATTGCTAGGTACTTAATAAAATGTATGTCTTCCTAGTCTTGTAAGAAGAATGCTGTAACGAAAGCTCTCTAATCGGGAGGGAAAGCTTGCTTTCAACACATGCAGTACAATTACCTTGTCTCTGTAGACATGTGCATTATATAATATTTCCCTTCCCTCTACTATGATAGACTTCTCTATTACCACTTTGCATTAATAAAATGAATGCATATTTCATTCTAACCAATGGTTATCTTTATACATAGCATCACATCTAGAGCTTTCTGCCTCAAGACTTGCTTAAACAAGAAGTAATTACTTTACAATATTAGGAAGAAAATTTCTTCAATGCAAATTCTGTAAATATATTTTTCAGCTACTGGCTTCCCTCAGCAAGTAATATAAAACAGCTAACAATGTCATCTGGGAAATTAATACATCTGGAAAAACTGTAGAGCAAACTGATATATGCTTCTAACACTAACATGCACAGAGGAGTTCTATCCCAGTATAGAGTCTTTGTATTTTTTCTGTTGCACTACTTGTTCCTATCATAAAGCACAGAAGTCTCTCTTGGTTTGAAATTTGAATACGTGGGAATAATTTTTTTTTTTTTTGGAAAGTTGAGTATTATCCCTTCCCCAACCTAGGGAAAAATATATGCAATAATGATGAATTTACTTTATTGTCAACTAAATTAGATTTGATTTCCTACAGCTAGCACAATTCCATATTCAAGGCCAATAGTTGATTAACCTATTTCTATAATTTTACATCCAGATACTCTTCTAAACCAAACACATTCCTAAAATAATTTCTACCCAATTTCTCTGTGGTCCCAATTCTCTAAATACTGAGACAAATTTTCCCATACTGCATAATGCACAGACACTTTCGCTTTCAGTGTATATCACAAGAGAGAATATAGAGTGGAAAATTAAACACCCTTAGGAAAAAAACCATAAGACATATAATTGATGGTACTTATTTTTGCAAATCTTAGACTTTGGGCATAGAAAAACAAATTGTAAAGGCTTTTTTTTTGGGGGGGGGTGATATTAAGATTGAACAATGCCTGTAAAGCTGATGGCTATGGGTAAAAATATGTTTTCTTACGATTTTTCAGACATTAACCTAAAATTTTGCAAGTATTCCATTGTGATTTTAAGCCCAGCTGGAGATGAAACAAACACACAGCTTCCAACTAACCCTTCCTCTCTTCCCCCCTGCCCCTGTGAAATGGGGAGGAGAATCAAATTAAAACTTGGATGTTGAGATAAGAACAGTTTAATAATTGAAAATGCGCTAAAATACAGCAGTAATAGTAAATAATATTAACAACAACAATTAATAATAATAGTAGTAGAAATGGGAAAAAAAATTGATGCACAATGCAACTGCTCATCATGCGCTGACACATTCCAGATCCAGACCCCCTCACTGAACCCAGATTGGCCCCCTCTTCTGGGTAACTCTCCCCCAGTTTATATACTGGGCATGATGTTCTATGTCTCTATGTTCTGTCTTTGGTCAGTTTGAATCACCTGTCCCAGATGTGTTCCCACCCAGCTTCTTTTGCATACCTCCTTGCTGGCAGAGCATCAGACAAGGAAAAGAATAGTCCTTGACTTAGGAAAACACAACTCAAAAACCCCCAAAACATCACTGAGTTATCAACACCATTCTAATTCAAAATTAAAAAATGTAACAAGTATTGAGAAGAAATGAACTCTACCCTAGCTGAAACCAGGACATATTCTTAGTTTTCTATGTAATGATGTGTTATTCATCTTATCTGGATCAATCACTCCTTGACAGAGTGAGAGAAATTCAGCATTGATCAAAGTTGGGGAAATTCCAGTGACTTATCTTGATTTATGCCCACTTATACTTAAGATGAATTTGGTCAACCCACTTATACATGGGTTGAATAGATGACTTCATCACATCAAGCGATTGGAAATAAAAGCATTTTGCTAATGTAAGTCTGATTCTGTGAACACTTAGAGCTATGTGTATGATTCAGTAAAGCTGGTTTTGTGGATAGAGTGACAACAGCTATAAATCATTCAAAAGGAAACAAAATTAAAATGAAAAGCCAAGAAGCCAAAATCATACTTTATCTCACATCTTTAAAAGCTGTCTATAGTCTTGGAAATATAAAGCTCTGATGAATGCTTACCATGGCATGATCCATATAAGCAATGTAACACTTCTCACTCCATTAATATTTATGTTTTATTTTAGGGGAATTCTCAGAGAATTTCCTATCACTTTCTCAGCCTCAATAGAAATTTACATGTTCCTTCACATTAATTTGATCCTAAGCAAGAAAACAGTGTCATTAATAGTAATTGTAAAACCTAAACATGAGCAATGTCTTTATCCTTTCTTTTCCTTAAGCTGCTCAACTTAAAAGTAAAGAGCTTTAAACCAAACAAGTAGAACAGTGCTGTTGCATTACTTTTTCATTTTTATTTTTCATGATACCTTGTATACTATTGTTAAAACAGGAAACTGAACTGAATGAAAACAACCCACTATCACAGGTCTCACAGTATGTGGAAAAGTTGCAGGCTTTTACTGTTTCTATGTCATCATCTGGATGCACTATATTAATAAAGAGACCAGCAATATGTTATCTGTAAGTCTTTTGAAGACTCACTCAGGACTTGGTCAGGCTTGATGTAAAATAAAGATAATCACAAGTGATCTCATTTTCCTCGGGCCCTTTAAAGTTTATATTGAATGAACAGTTCCAAATACACTATTGATGAGAAAATGTCTGTTTATTTCATTTTTCCCTATTAAGAAAAAAATTTTGAGGGCTGAATAGATCTTTCTGTTTCACCTTTCAATTACTTTTTATATGGTTTTAATGCCTAATCACCATGAAAAATTTTCTATATTTCCATCAGCAACAGTACACACATCGTACATTAATCCAGAAACAAAACTTATGCCCACTATTGTACATCTCCCAACAACTGCTCAATTAACTCATAACACTGATGTACAGCACAGATCTCATTAGAACCTCTCCAGAGTCAATTCTCCAAGGTCTTGAAGTTCAGCTGCTTGAAAGGAAGAAAAGGACTTCATTGTCATTGAAATCACAACAAAAAAAAGGAGTATTAATTAGTTTTTTTTACAAAGTTACTTGTTTACAGTTTCCTGGTTTGGGGATTTTTTTTTATATGCTTTGTAATTATTTGTATAGCAAATTTCAATCTGTAATTGAGATGCATGAGGGAAATATTGACTAATATTATCAACCTAATGCATTTTCCCCTAATTCTCTGCTGGTACTCAAAGTGCATCTTTTATCCTTCACGAGCCCTTACAGTAAGATCATCATCTGACTCCAATATTTTCAGTGTCTTATTTCATCATTTTACCTCTGACCAACTTTTCCTGTTAACTGATAATCCTGCTTCCAGTGTTCTGGAGACATAATCACAGAGGATTACACAAAGGACTTTGGAGAAGAAAAAGAAAAGTAACACTCTCATTTGGGAACTCTAATAAAAATGGTCAGCAAGACTGGTGTTCGTGTAGTATTTATCTCAGAAACTGCAGGATCAGAGAAGCTTGGAGATCTCAGCGATCCGAGAAGTGCCCTACCAGTAGATAGGGCAGACACTGTTGAAGAAAGTAGGAGTTTGCAAATTTCTTGCTTAGAGAATATAGAGCTATATGTGAAAAAAAGAATAAAGATGTCAGAGAAACTCAAAACCCAAAGCAAGTTGTGTGAGCCGATCCCAATATATATTTTATTCAGACCTAGGAAGTTCTGCCTCATTAGGAACTTGACACACATTTTGAGAAGGCAGTAAAAAGCTGATCCCTTCCAAAGCTTTGAGGATTGCAAGTAGATTTCTCCAGTTAGTAATTGAAGGCTTCAATATATTTAGCTCCCCTTTTTTTCAACTGGAATTGCCATGCAATAATCTGAAATACACACACTATCCATGCAGGAAGAAACACTTCAGTGCAGGCCCAGTGAATCAGGCACCTTTATCAAAGATCTGCATGTGCAAGACATTTAATGAATATTTAATAAACTCATATGTCAATCTTACACTTCCCAACAACGTCAAGTTTTCTGTTTCTGTGTGGTGTGGCGCATATGCACAAACTTTTGCTTGAAATTACCTCAGGTTCATAACCCATTCTCCTGCAATAATCCTGAGCATGATTTTAAAACCATACCTCCAAGCACCTTCAGATGATCAAATCTTACAGTCTTCACAGATTCTTTTATGGTTCTGGACTTGAATATCATGAAAATATGAAGCCTAGAAGAATGGAAACTTTGTGGTCCTTGATATACAGCTGAAAGAAATTCACATTTTCAGTTGACTACTGGACAGAAAAGCTTAACATTGTGGTAGAAAAGATAATGCGAGAAAGGAGATTAGATGAGGGAAAGAAACCAGAACAGATAGTTAATATGGGAGAGGTAGAAAGAGAATCAGACAGGAACAGAAATATTTTTACTTCAGATTGAAAAATAAGCCCAAATGTTTATATAAAGCCCCAAAAATACCACTTTTCAGACAATAAATTTAAGTATTTTCTTCAGCAGTTCCAAAACAGATACTTTTTTCAAGTACTAAAAGACATCAGTAAAGATTATTTCAGCTTCTGAAGCAGTCTTCTTTAGATTATCATGAAAAAGAAAATGTCTCTAGTAATAAAGGCCTGATTAATATCAAATTTAAACCAGATTAAAATGAAGTATATGTCAAATTATAACTTACTATAATCTGAGTTTCTAAATACAAGAGAAGTGTTAAAAAAGTAAGCCTCTTTCAGACACTTTCACTGTATTTGTCTATATAAACAAGAAGAACTTTTCATAAAAATGTCACAAGTGCAACCTTTTCCTCTTGAAGATAGCATATCAAATGGAAAAATATTTTAAATATAGTAAACACTGTTTAATTTTTTCTTTTCAGAAAAGAACATCTGAGGGAGAATACCAGGAAAAAATTTAATTAGTGAGTACTCAGAAATATAAAGAGTATTTGAGTGGGCAGGGGGGAAATTGCTGCCCAATTTCTAACAAATAGTCTTTTTTTCTCATTTATTTCAGAAATAGTTGCAATAAAGTTGCAAGACATTCCATGAGGAAACCAATCTTGTCTTCTTCACCTTTTCTAAGATTAAGAAGGCTTAAGCTTATTTGTAGATCTGCAACTGCCAGATAACCTTGAGCAAACTATTTGTCATTTTCTGCTTCAGGTTCTTCCCTTAATAAAATGGAGGAAATCACAATGACCTTCTAGTACCTTATGTAGCATATTCACTCTTACAACAGCTGCTTCCTCCTTGTAATCAAATGCTAGGTAGATTCTCTTTTATCAAGAAGTGTTGCTGGGTAACTTTCAATTGAGAAGAGAAATATGACTTTAGCACCAGGCAGAAAATATTTGCTGTTGACTCAAGCAAACCGGGCATTATACTTTAAATGACACCTTAATAAAAGATCTGAATTTCAGATCTGTCATATTACTGTGTGCTCATATGCTGGGACACTGCTTGATATCATTCACCTATGCTTTTCAAAAACCTAACCAATTAAACACCAGAATGTTTGGAAATATTGTCCCTTTTCATGGATGGCCACTCTGCTGGGGAATTTTTCCATAGAGAACTGTAAAAGCAGTACTTGAATGCTCAAACATGTAGCCAAAATTTATTAAATGACAAGCGCAGAACATCATCAATTCTCTTTTTATGATTCTGTTTACAATAACTTTACAAATCTTGAAAGAGGCTTCTAAAGAAAAGTGTTTATGAAAAGAAGAGTCAGGGGCCAGTAAGTCAGACCACATTTATCATGTCCATGGTGAGAATGCCAGTCTGAGAACACGCTACAACCCAAGGAGGTCAGGAAGCCAAGTCAGCAATGCCACATCAGGGGCAGTGGGTACAGCGCTGGGCACACAAGGATGTAGAGCAAGGGCCTGAGCTTAAATGAAGCAGTCAAGCAAGAGGACAGAGACCTCAGATGAACCTCCCACAATGCTTTCTCACTTGTGTTTGCCTATGTGCTTTCACAGCAGACTGACCCCAGGAAATGGATAATGTGAATATTTAAGAACAGTTAAGCAAACCAAAGATACCATACATTTATCACAGGTAAGATGTTAAACTATGGGGTGGGTGAGCAGTAGTGAAGTGGATTAAATAGGGACTGAACAGCTGTGCCCAGAGGAACCAGATGATCACTGTCATTATTACTAGTGCAAGACCAGAAACTAGTGGTGTATTTTATGAGTCAATACTGACTCAGGGGTTAATACACAACACAGAAGTTTCTGTCTGAACATCAGAAAATACTTTTTTTTTTTTTTTTTACAGTGAGAGTGACTGGCATAGGTTGCACAGTGAGGTCATGGAGTAGATGGTTTAAATAAGATTTCCACTTAATTTGGTGAAGCAAGTCTCCTTGCAGGTTGCAGATAAGAATGAACTGCAAGTGAACATGGCTCTTTCCTACTGTTAAGCCCCAAAATATCACTCAATGAGACACTTAAAAGGACTTATGATTGTTCATGTACTCTGAGTTAGACACACGGTGGAAATGCCAACAAGATCTTCTGAAGGTATCAAAACAACAAAAAACTTCACTGTAAACTTCAGAAAATCAGAGAACTGTGACAAAAAGTTTAGAGCAGCATTCACTCAGCATAAAACACTTCTCACAGCATTAGCTTAACCTATTCAACTCAGCAGACTCTAAGCCTGTTTGATTTTAAATTATTCAAAAAATTCCAAGAAGAAGGAATTAGAAGAAGAGGAAAAACAGAGAGAAAATATATAGAAAAGAATAAACATTGTTACCACTCCTGGTTCCAGCACTGTTCAGCAGTAAGAGATCCCAAGTGAGAGTAGAGTCAATACATGTGGCTGTTGCATGTTCCACTTTAAATACCCCTTGCCCTTCCCCCAGGTGGGACTTCAGGTCATTTGGCCACTCACGAGCTGGGTTGGAGGCTCCAGGGGCAGGTGTGGGGCATTAGCTCTGCTGTGTCAGGGTTTGGCAGCCTCTGCCATGCTGGGATAGTGGCTGCGAGGGCTGGGGTGTATGGGGCAGTGTGTGTCTTCACCAAGGCAGGGCCAACACAAACATGTGCATTTGAAATGTTTTGAGCCAACAACCTCTCCAGTGTCACACACCTAAAAATATTTCCTTATGTATTCCCTTACATATTCACTTTCAGTGAAGGTGAACTGAAGCTAGTATTGTGCATAGGTGAATTGGAATTAAGACTGTGAATGCTGTCCCACCTTGATTCTGCAGGGGAAGAATTTAGCAAGCAAAAAATCATTCACGTGGACATCAGTTTAAAAAAGCCTCTTTAGTAGACATTTTCTGTAAATAGTGAAGCAACAAATATTTGTGGACTTTACATTTATTCTTGCATCAGATCTTTTTTTTTATTTAATCTCATATGACACATACACACTTTAGTAAAGACTGAATTATGTCTTCCCTATACTGGGTTGTTGGGGGTTGAATTTTTCCCTTTTCTTTCTGTGGAATTTTTCCCATTGTAATGCTAAGTATTTTGGGCTACACCCTAGCTCAGCTAGCTAAGGTAACAGTTTCTCTTGCAGGGGGTGGGAAGAGGGGGAGCACTGGAAAAGGAGAGGTGGGACAGCAGCCTGCTCTCTCGGGCTCTCTCGCTCGTCGGGCTCGGAGAAGGACGGTCGCTAGAAACTCTGCTCTGCCATCCCGATGCAGGGCAGCTGCCTTCCTTGGCTGTGGGATCCCGCAATCTCCCTGCTCGGACACTCTCTCCCTCTCTCCTGCGTCTCCTGCCGACTTCAGCACATCCTTTTGGAGCATCGGGATCCGTGAGCAGCGTCTCCCCTCTGCCCTTCCCATCTGGGACACAGACTCCATTCACCGCAGCGCCCTCCAGCCACGTGGGATCACCGCATCTCCTCCCTGCTCACCGAGAGCTGGCAGGCAGCGCCAGAACGGTGACTGCACCTCAGAGGAAAGGTGTCCACAGCTGGGAGAACTGTTCACTGGGCTTTCTGCTCTGTTGCTGCTAATCTCACAGTTATTGTTGTTGTGTTTTGTTTCTCTTGTTACACACATATCTATATATCAGTAAAGAACTGTTATTCCTACCCCCCATATCTTCGCCTGGGAGCCCTTTAATTTCAAAATCATAGTGAAGTGAAGGGAGGGGGTTTATACTCTCCCTTTCAAAAAGAGACCCCTGTCTCTTTTAGCAAATACCTGTCTTTCAAACTAAGACATGGGTATTGATAACATTTGCTGATCGTTGGCCCGGTCTCAATCACACTATCTTGGTTTTCAATAAAGTATTCAGAGAGTGTAGTTACTATTAAGATTTACTATGGACGAGTTATTATAAGTCTGATAGTATCTAGTATGTACAAGTACTTGCTCTGAAATGAATGTTAAGTATAATGGTGACATATTTCTTAACATAGATGGCAGTAAGCCATTTATTAAAACATAACAATTTACATCTAAGTCAGCTGAGGCATATAACTGAGCAAAAGCTGCTAGCCTATAATATGAAAAGTTAAGTGATTATTTTACTTCATGAAACAGGTTGCTCACTGGACATGGTATAACTTTCTGCTTCTTTCTGCTTCCTTCTGCTTCTTTCTGCTCCCTTCTGCTTCTTTCTGCTTCTTCTGCTTCTGCTATCCTTCCAACTTTAACCCTCCCTTTAAAAATAATACTTACAGACTGAAGATTAATGACATGCTAGGCACTGGTAAAACAAAGAACTTGAAACACATACCTCCTATGTTCTTATCTGTGGGAGGATATGATTCTTACCCTCTATTTTCCAAGGAGAATAGTCATATACTATCTAACTTATACAACCAAATAAATTCACTGTAAGCTATTTTTTTCAGTCATATAGATCAGTTTTAGGTTAGAGGACATAATATCTCTAAACATTAGTGAGTTCAAGAATAGTAATGAAAATTAATAAAATCTCTTGAATATTGTGTAAAGTGTCAACAACCTCAACATCTGAATGCATTTTGTTCTTTGTTACAAAATATTCAGCGCAAAATCATCTCAGTTGAATGCAATCAGCTGATGGGAAATACTTAGACAGAAACACAGAACATCTTGCAATAACTCATATAACTTACCTTCAGCTTTTTCTATTCATTTAAGCACCTTGAATTTGGACTCTCCTTGTGAGTTGGATCCTTACAATGTCCAGACAAATTTCATCAGGTAAACTGGAAGAAACGTATTTGCTTGCATGTCACCTTCTGTCAAGAAATGGCAAGGAATTTAATTTCACCATGATGTCAACTTTTCTTAGCTCTTTCTGATCAATGTCCAAGGCTATGACAAGTGCCTTCTCCAAGTTCAGAAATAAAATAGAACCTTTTGCTTGAAACTTTCAGAGCTTGAAAGAGTTATTAGAAAGGGAAATAGTAATTTTGTGTTTTCTTTTTCAATTCCTCCAAAAGATATAGAAGGTTTTGCATGAAAGAGACCATCATAATGACCAAATTATAATTCTGTCATGGGTCCAAGTTTAGATATTTGGTTAAATTTACAAGCATACTGGAAAACAAGCACATAGAGACATAAAGGAGAACCTCAATTTTTCTTTATGCATAGTCAGTTGACTTAGTCATATTTTTAATTCCAAAAACTAGGATAATGTATATTTTGCACTATCTAAGAAATTTTAGCATGCCAGGATCTGTTGCCATGATCATGTGTAGCTGTGGTTGACATTAGAACTATACAAGTAATAAGATTACACTATTCTAACATTGGCATGTTTTTATTTCACAAACAAATCTTGACTGAATAGATCTGGAAGATGTTTGAATTTGACTGGCTTTTATACATTTCTTGTACTAATTACATTATTAATATGATGACTGTGCAAGGGATTAACATACCTAGGATGCATCAGATGAGCTGCAAAACACCAGTGTTCTGTGCAGGGATGCTGAGCTAAGCTCATACATTGCATAGGTGATCATAGAAAATGCAGCAAATGTGATATGTTCAGAACATGTTGAATTCCCTGTATACGCTCTATAGAGTGCACACAGACTTCTTCATGTCTGTCAAATCCCTGTCTTCTCATTAAGTGACCACATACGGTTCAGAGTTAATTCTCTGATAGAGATGAAGAGTTTCAGCATGGACAGGAGTCATACGTATTTTTCTCCACTGGCTATGGATAGAGGAATAAGGTTTTTTCCTAGCAGTGCTATAGCATAAATAGTACTGCAGTCATTCAAACCAGGATGAGTTCAATACCCTCCTTTCACTACAAAAATGTATCATTTCAGCAGACAAGAGAAAATTCTAAGAAAGGCATTCCACTCTGTCTGTCCACTACCTCTTCCAACAGTCTCTGAGTATTGTTTTCTAGAAGGACCTGTTCTGCTGCTGAATCTGACAAGCACCAGGTGGCAACAATTCATTTAGGTGGCAAAATAAAAGATGTACAGTGTTTTTTAACTGTGCTGTTATATTTTACATCAGAATTGGCAATGCCTCCCTATTCCTGTGTATGAGCAAATCAGAAACTTAGACTTCTCTTTAAATAATATGTAGTCTCAGTCATCATTGAATAAACATTTCAAGGTGTTGAAATAAGCATTCCTGTATTCTTGTGGCAAGCAACACAAAGCCAGGTTGCTCTTTGTCAGATTTTGTTTACTCATTTCACCGAAATTTCTATCAAAGTCAAAACATAAAAAAAGAAGGCCTTACAAGGCCAACCTGATAAATTAAAAAATTGGAAAATTTGCTTACATTAACATCCATTATGGCATGATTTATGATCAATCTAACCAGTTTGGGAAAAAAATCATAAATGCATAAAAAATTATCACAATACAGGAGAGGAAAGATGTTCTCTCTGTCTCTTCAGCTATATTTTCCTTTTATATGCCAGCATTTATACTTGTTTGTTTTGCTACTTGCTTTTTGATAATTCAGAAATACTTTTGTTTCATTTTTGGGAAAAGAATAAGGATACCATGGTGACAAGAATCCTTATTGAACCCAAGATAGGCAGATAGGAACAAAAGGGCAAAATTGTTTAGACTACAATAGTAGCATAACAGAACTGAGTAGTTCTGTTCAAAATTTGATTAACCCCTTGACAAATGCTATTTAAACATAATTATTATTAGTTACTTAGCTGCTATAATAAATCTTCTATACCTATCTCATACTTAAGATCTGGAGAAAACATAGCAGAGACCCTTGATCTATCCTGCTGTCCTATGCCCTTCAGTAAAACTAAGCCTCTAATTGGGTTCTCTTCAAGAGCCATCAACCTAGATGGGAAAAAGAGCTCCCTCCATTTGGCCTTCCACAATATAAGCATGAAATGAAAATTAAAATTAAAATTAAAATTAAAATTTTAAAAAATCCCCAAAGGTACACAGTTTTGCCTGCCCAGACGCCAAATCAGCACTGGCTGCACCAAAGAAGATTCATCGGGATCTTATGTCCTTTGTTATCTTCATATCACAACCATGAATATAGAGTTGTTTTCTGGAAATACCTATTTTATGCTTTCTATTGATGTAAGTTTGCATGCAAATTCAACACCATGTCATTTAATTATAAGAACTAGGGTAATAAGTGTGAAGACAAATATTTCACAGGCCTAATCAGGAATTATCCTTTTAAATCACTATTATCTGTTGAGAAATATGCACAACAATCAATACCAGGCAAAGCCATCTACAAGGTAATTAGAACTGTGAAGATTATAGCATGCCCATTTTGGATGCTGACACTATGTCAAAGATGCAGAGTTAGAAAATTATATGGGTTTTCTGCAGAGATTTTTGGATTTCATTTTATGCTGGGCAAAATATAACCTTGTTTATGATGCTTCATAATTTTTATAAGAACTTTTGAACATTTTCTTATACAGAAATTTTGATGTGGATTTTTTTTTCCATTAGTAGTAATAACACAGTTTATCATAAAGAGAATTATCATGCTACTAACAGAAAGAAATAATAAACATATAAAACTGATTAACTATGATACTGTGACTTTTTTCAGTGCTGCATAATAAGCACAATTACATTTATAAAAGATTTTTTCTCAAGCCCAATATTTATTTTCAGAATTATATGAGTCAATATAAAATAATAAATCAAATATAAATGTAATATTGAGCAGTAAAGAAGTGGATTTTCTGACTTAAAAAAGTAACAGGAGACAGAAATCGTATGGAAATTTAGCAGTACCATATATTCTAAGTACTTCATGCATGCGTATCTTTTTATATAATATAATTTGATGTATGGGTTTATTTACTTGCGGGACTTTCTATTAATCACTTTCTCTTACACACATACTTTTTCCTGCCCTTTCTGATCCAACTGGGAAGGAATGGTTGAAGTTCTCTGGCGGACCTTCAAATTCACCCCTTCATCTGTCAAGAGAGCACAAATGAATTGAAGAATTCACATTCTCTCTTTAGGACTAGGCATTCTTTTTGCATTCACCAATTCACTTCCCACTTGGCCTGGTGTGAACTGAGTGAATTGCACTTTTTAATCTGAGATTGAGGGTTTTTTCATGGGCTTTGTTTTTGGGGTTTGGCTTTTCTTTATTTTGTTTTACCCGAAAAATAAGGGTCAAAGACATCTAGAAATCTTATCAAACTCTGTTGGTAGGATTTACTGTATACTTCATATTCTCAGCCATTCTTAAATGTAGTTTATATCTACCATGAATTTGCAAGACTGTGTTCCCCTAATATTTAAAAGCAAATAAAAGGAAGAAAAAAAATATTTACAAATAAATCCTCTAGGATAAGAAATATTGAAAAAAGAAAACCAGAAATATTTCAGAAGACAAACAGTACACTAATAAAGAATTACTGAGACACAAAACTAGTGTACCAGTTAATTACTTCTCTGATAAATGTATAAACAAATGAGCCTTTCAGCCAAAAAAAAATTGAATTCTAGTAATATGCTTATTTATAAGATTATTTTCTCATCTATATTGATCCCAACTTAGGAAACTTGAAGGGAAATATACTGATTTAACAATACAAAAATACTATGTTGAAAGTCTTCCTAGATCTTGGGCTGCAAAAGACTGTACATAAAATTCTTTGTTTCTATTTAGAAAAAAATTTTAGTTTCATTAAGAACTATGCTCCAGCAAAACTTTTGTCGAAAGCAGGTAGGCAAATTAAGCTGAGGTTTTTAAAGGAAACTACAAATATCAAGAAATTTTTTCTTTCAGTAGGTCAGATTGCAGACATCTTAAATATTACAGTGTTCACTAACACAAGATTTACATAACGGTGAAGATCTATACAATGCACATCTTGACAGTCAGTAACTATGTGATTAGTAGGCTAATTGTGAAAAACATCAAACAAAATCAAGAAATTAAATAACAGGCAAAGAACATGTTCAAACTTGCTGTAACAATTGGTGATGTTCTGATTTAACAGGGTACTTTTTGCAGTAAAGATGTAACATTTTATAGTGATGAATGGAAGATGTATAAAAATGTTAACACATCAGGGGTGCTCCAGTACTTCAATATTTGCTTTCCTGGTAGTATAGGTTGATCTATTTTAAAAAGTTTATTTGTTTCATGTAAATTTACAGGAGACAGAAGCTCAAAACATGAAATTTCAGTTAGGTGTATCAAAAAGAAAAAATTCTCACAAAAATTACCATAAGACTGTTTCATATAATGTAGCCCTTTCTCTGTAAAATGTCACAAAATAAAGCTTCAAGATCATTACCATTTATTTATTCCTTTCCAAATAAAAATATTAGTATACATTATAGAAGATTTGTGCAGTCTTGGGGGCTGACAACATATACTGGTGAAACTATTTTGGTTTTGGTTCAGAATGTATATTTTTCAAGACAATTCTACAAAGAATTGCTTATTTTGCACGAGAAAGCATGTTGGGTAAGACTAAAGGAAATAGTAAGAGAAAGACAAGTGAAATCTTTGAAAGTAGAGAAGGTAGAAGAGAAAGGCACCTAAAACACTGAAAAACCAAGACTCTTCCAAAAATGAATCCTGTAGTCTGAAATGTTCCTGATAAATTTTACTGGACTACTTAGAGGCTTAGAATTAGTTTCTAGCTTCACTGGATCAAAATAAAACCTTCACCTCTGAGCCACAGGTAATCAAGTTGTTTCCTGCAAGTATTACCAGTTCTCCTGAGACCAGATATACCCATTTATTCACATCCACAGGCACAGGCAACAAGTAAAGCTAACCCTTGTTCTATTTCTCTTACACAGATCTTATTTTCTGCAAAGCAGGAAAGAGAACAAGATGAAAATGGATAAAAACAACAATGAAATTCTATCAAATCATTTCTTGCCTCTCAGCAGGAAAATATCAAACACTAATCCTACAGGATGGGTTTCTATATCAGATTAAGCCACCTTGAATTTAGATTTTTTATTCCTAGATTATATCTAAATTAAACAGATTTCAAAAGCTAATGTGCATTTCATAAAACTCTGGTTTAAGCAACACAATTCTTAAAAAGCAGACAAAACAGCAGAGATTATTCTGTACATAGTTCAAAATAAGTTCTATAGTATTTCATTTACAAGTTAGTATTTACTTTGTAATATATATACACAAATATTTCAAAAGTATCTGTCTTTCAATGGTTTGGATAGTAAGATAAGACCATAAACCCAGCCCAGCTAGAAATCCAGTTTTGGTTTATATTCCGACATTACCCACAAATTGTTGCTGAGAAAGAAACATTGAAGTATTCTGGAATCTTTAGTTGTATTTCCCATCATATATACTCTCAAGTGCCACGAGTTTTAGGGATGTCCACATCCTTGGGTAAGTGATGCTTATTTCCATTGCTTTGGTTTTATGAGCTGTGACCTAATCAAGGAGTACCACAGTTGAGCTGTGCACCAGGAAAAAGAAATATATAAGTAAGGAAATAAATAAGGAAATAAATAAGTAAATAAACAAACAAATACGTATTTCTTCTTATTGTTTTACACCAGCTGTCTGATAATTTCATGGAAAAGTCCCTCATTTTCAATCTGTGAAAAATAGAAAATTATCATCATGTCTTCACATTTCACAAATAATTTGTGACTTTATACACTATATATATATGTAGAGTATATATATTATAGAATATATATATAGAATATATATAGATAATATTATCTTTGTTTTGGTGAGAGACAGTCACAGTACTTTTAGAAAGTAAAAGTACTTGCAAAAGCACTTGCAAAATACAACAATATCAAAAAACACAAAAGGATGAGTGATATATTTTTTCTTTTGCCATGTTGAATTCTCTCATTATGCTTTACTTATTCAGTTTTCTGCTATTGCCTTTTTCCTTCTCAGAGTTTTAATTCCCGTTTTCTAAGTAAAATACAATTATTAGTCTGTTGTTTTAGTGATCACTTCCTAAGTCCTTGTTGAATAAGTTATTCCAACCCTGAAAGTTTTCCTGATTAACTATGAGGAATTTATATGACCTCTCCCCCTTTTTCAAATCAGGTTAAATCTGAAGGAAATCTAAACCATAAGCCTCATGTTACCTTGCTTTAGATGCATAATTTGTTTTATCCATTGCCATTTAACTTTGGTTTGAACTGATCTCTGATCTTGAGGCATTGCTGTGCCAAGCACCAACAAACACTATGTCATGTGATACGTTTCATTTTCCAGATTTATCTTGGATCGGAATAATCTGCATGCAAATTATTTAAATGGTTCTGCTTTCAAAGATATTCTGGTACTCAGCTCCTTGATTTCAATGTGAATACGTAACCTCTGAAATATCTTTAAAAACATTCACAGTGTAGTTTTCAGTGCCTAATAAAAGCAAAGCATGAAATGGTTCCTTGAAAAACTACTGCACATGTAGAAACCAGGAAAAATACAGGAAGACAGGAGGAAAATCAGATGCACCCTGGGATAACAGATTTAAGAATTTATGCTGTAGGGAAGTTTTCTTGTAACCCAAAATGTCATGGAATTCACTTGACTGAGAGAACAAGAGAAAGAAGGAACCTATTTTTAAAAGGCATAGTACAAAGTAGCTGGATTTGCTAAAAAAATTTCTATTGTAACCTTTCATACAATAATTTTGTGCTTAAGTTTTAACTTTTAAATATTTTTGGTATGAAACTTGGCATTTTGAGAAAACCTAGTTTCTATTCCTTTTCAACTGGTCACTTTACAGAAAGGATGAATCAATTCTACTTCAAGACAAATAGGGTTCTGTAACACATCAGACCCTTTAAGAAATTTAACTATAGGACATTTTTGACAGAACAACTAATAGCTGGCATTATGGTGTTGAATCAGGTGTTGCATGACAGGTTTGCTAAGTGTCACATCACACATCAGACACAGTCATTCCATTCAGTGACAGATGGAAAAGTAAGTAAAATACCATATGATATTGGGGGATTTCAGAAAAAATAAGAGCTATTGTAAACCATTGTTTCTAAAATTTTTATGTGTTGCATGTATTGTTTTAATGCTTCAAAGTTGCTCTGATCTTTGCTTATATGTAGTGTGTAGCAATGTTTATTTCTGAAGAAAAAAGGAAACACTGTTTTTGAAACTAATGCTTTCTTTGATTCGAGGATACTTTACTTTTGTAAAGAACAGATTGAATATTGTCAGGAGTGTACTGTTGCTCACAGCTTTGCTATTATTCATTCTCTGAACCTATTTTGCTATGTTTTGCTGTTTGAATGTCTTGGTGGAAGAGTGCGTGTTTTGAAATTTGAGCTCATTTTGGCATTGTTCTTTTGCAAGACATTAAATAAATTCAAAAGTGACAATAAATTGTGAAAAGTCAATATAAAACAGATCTTTCAGCCATGTGTCCAAATGTTCAGTTGTGGTAACATCCAACTGAATGGTAGAGTGAAAGAAAATCTAGGTTTTAAGCCTGAGGAAAAACCTTTAAATTCAGACAAATCAGATTTAAAAATAAGAAAATAATTTAGAAATACTCGTTGCTCACAATAACCTTCGACTCTTTCAGTTTAAATCTGGTAATATAGGAAGTACATCTTTACTAGATTTAAAGTTAAACTAGACAGATTATCATACATGGATTTCTGTGCTTGCAGTTATAATGCAGCTAATAAGCTTGCTACACCACACAAAAACAATTTCTCTAGACATGCTCTCATAAGATTATCTTTAAGTGAAAAACATCTACTGTTGCTGAGACACAAAATCCTCTGTGACACAAAATGGCACAAATTTGGAGCCATTCCATTTTATTCCACTTTATTCCAGATCTCTACAGATGCAGAAATTGCCCTTGCTGTATGGAATGCTTCGGTAAGAAATAAGAAAAATCCATTTTGTAAAGCTAGTGTCAGTTAGGGAGGATGGAGAAAATTCAGCATATGACAAGTGGGATGATAAATGGAAAGAACAACTGACATGGACTAAGACATTTAGAATTGTACAGTTCAGAGAAGAAGGCGCTGAAAGATAACAGAAATATATTTTGTTTATTGTTTAATGTGTGTCTAGACAGAATAATGTGTGTTTTATTTTGAAACCCCAGCACTTCTCAGGTAGCAATAATGATATTTAAACTTTCACACTTCTCCTACCACTAATTGCAGACCTGATGATATCCCGGCTCACTTCATGCCCAGTCAAGATTTTTTTGTTTAATTTGGTAGTCAGCTGTAGGATGGGATGTGTCTGAGGATTGTTTCAGATTGTAGGCAAATAGTAACTAAAACCAGAAATACACTATGCCTATGAACTGCTCAAGTGTAAATAGACAGCTTATGTTGAACCTAAATCCAAAACTAAATTTGAGTAAAACAAGGTTGAAAGTACTCAGAAACAAGTGCCTCCAGCAAAAAGAACATGGGGGAGGAAAGTAGAGAACATAACCCAAAAGTAGAGAGATAACCACTAGGATCTACAGGTGTGAAGATAAAGGCTTTAGAGGTTTGTGAGAAGGGTTATGAAAGGCAAATGGCAGGTCCCAGGAGTCAAAACTTTTTCCTATGACTGTAATGTATCCTGACACTCAAGACAGGAGAAGTGAGTTGAAGGTAACAAATTCCAACACTGTAAAAATTACGCAAAATTTATAAACTGTAGATTATGGAGATTAGTGACAGCTAAAAGAATATTGAAGTTCTATATTTTCCACTTTCAAATTTGATGAAAATAGTAATTAAGAGTAGCAGATATATAAATATGCAGAGGAAAAAAGGAGAAGAACAATTAAATGAAGAACTGACAAATGAAGGTGAGAAAGGTTATGTTTTCATTATTGTTCTTAATAGGTTTAGTTTTTTATGAAAAGAAATGTGTATGGCAGAAACTAGAAGCGAATAAAAGACAAAGAAAAAGCTGTATGAATCAGCTATGTTGAGAAGACCTATTTAAGCAGGTCAGAGAAGGGAAAGTAAAGCAAATTCAATAGTAAAAGTTGCTTGAAGTTTCTGTCTCAATAACTGAACAAAATTCCGGACAGAAACATCTGGACGAAGAAGACAACACTTGTGTCAGCAAACAAAGCAAGAATATATAATAACTGTGGAAGCCTGCCAGAATTTTATGTTGGGTGACAGACAGTATTTTCTGTGCCCATGGAAAATGGCAACTACAGCCTATGACTCAGTGAGTTATCCAGCTAGGAATTCATTGTGTGAATCAAATCTTGACATACCTGACATAATACAGCAATAACACATATTAAATGAAGACATCATAAGCACTTCTGACAAATTAGTAACGGGGGCATGATGATAGTTACATTACAATAACACAGTTTAACAAATTAACATAACAATGTAATGAAATTACACATAAAGTAGAAAGAAGCAACAAAGACTGAGATAAGACAAGAGGTTTTTTTTCTAAGTTTAGGTTTGGAACTACATTTGAATATTAATACACAAGGAATGCAACTCTTCTTATAGCTAAGGCCATGTTTAGATTTTCTGCCTGCTATCACATTCAACTATATAGGCATTCAAATACAAAATTAAAAACACAGTTGATGTGCTGGGATGAAGATTATAGAGATTCACAGTTGGGGTGAAAATCATAAGAAACTAGCAATATTTACTTCCCCTAGGCACAATATTAGTACAGTCAATGGAAAAACTTAATCAGAAATCAAAAAGGTCTTAGCTGTCACCAAAACATCATCCTCCTCTTCACAAGAGACACAGGGAATCTACGTTTGTAACCAGATATCATCCTCAGACCATTTACTAATGACAGAGATTATTTTCTTTTTCTCACAATGACTGTGTGAAATATGATGATGACAAGAAAGATAAAAGCAACCCTTAGTAGTGAGAGGACTGAGATGTTGTCATCTGGAGTTATAATAACTGTAGATTGTAGGTTTTGTTTTTGTTTTCATTTGAGGTAGCTTTGAGGTATAAATTAAATTATTAGCAGTGAAAAAACTACAGTAAACAAAAATATTTTACATTTTTTCACTTATGTTAGAATTTGTTGACTCAGTGAGTGACAGGAGTTTTAAGCATCTATCTTATTTCTCTTTCTCTGTAATGCCATAATATAAATTTTTGTCTTCCTGATATAGCTTAAAAATCCAAATTTTTATCAAAAGTAAAGATCAATTTTTCCTTTATATACCTTTCCAATTTGGAGTGATTTTTTTTTTGTTTTTCAGAAATAAGCTATGTATTTAAAATATTGCCTTAATCAGGATAAGTGCAGCCTAGGTGCTGGGTTTTATGTTTTGTTTATCCAGATGTACCATCAATGATTAAGTTAAATTCCAGATTCTCAAAAATGGGGTAGCTTCTTGATCCAGCAACTTTTCTTGAGTTCAAATAATCTTCTGCTTAAAGCAGCAATAATATTTTAATTATATTTTCACCAAACTCAGGAAATGAAGTATTGCTATATCTCACCTACTACCTTTGAAATTGAACTAACTGAGAATAATGAATTAGGGATATTTTTTTCTTTCTTTCTATGGACACAAAGCTAGACATAACAGGAAAATTTTTGGATCTTTGAAAGTGAAAACATGTTGCAGGTCCTCACTCAAAAATAGAATATATATTCAAGACACCTCAATTAAAATCTTGACAAATCTAGAGAATAAGCAACTAGATTAATTTTGATTATTCACATACACTGTGATAGATAATAAGAAATATATATAATTGGAGTGTGTCTCCCTGTTCAAAAGGCCCACCTACCTGTGGATCTGGTACATTTTTTTCCTATCATCTCAAGGATGCCAGGTACCTAGGAACTAGGACTTGTGGTATCTTTCAAAGTGTCAGCACTGAAGAGAGTGACTGGCAGAGAGTGCATAAGGAGCATCCATTTACAATTCATAGATGGATCACCATCTGCACCACTCCCACTTTTTTTTGGGGGGTGTCTTTTTTTTTTTTTAGGTAAAACATGGAAAGAATAGTACATGCTGTAATGTTTGAGAGATGTTAAATGCTATGGTATTTTTCTTCTTTTCTCCTCCTTCCATTAAGTTAGCAACTGCTAATACCTAAAATGAATTTAGAGATCCATCTGCTTAACAAATAGAGCATTTATATCCTTGCAACTGCCTTTCCGGCAGGGCAATAGCTTGTGCATGATAAAGTCAATTGGTTCCTGCATGTTTCCTGTCAACATCAAGGGAAACCAACAGAGAGTAGGAGGAATTGAAAACAACTAAAAAAATTAAAGCAAAAACTTCTTGCCTGTATTGGACAGTCTGTCCACAAAACCTCATAGCCATTTTGCCCCCACAACCAAAATTCAGCTTTCTTCGAGTATTGCTGAACTCTGTCAGAAAGATTGTATGTTATCTGATCTACTGGCCTCAGCAAAACTTACAATCCCTGAGCTTCTACATTATAAAACTTCTACTGTCTTTAGCTTCACAGATTGAAAATCCAAAAGAGATTTTCCTGTCAACATAATCTATAAATTAAGCGCCAATACTTCCCACAGATGTTGATATTTAGATGTTTTTACACTATTGTTAGTACCAGAGGATGAACCTGGTCTTTCATGATTTATAGTTATGAAGCGCCCTCATCAAGTCAAAACTGAATCTGTGGGAAAGCTGGGAAATGCACATAGCTGTATTAGTAACACTCCTGTGTCATAGTCTCAGCTGTGGAAATTCAGCTGTGCTCCCTTGGCATCCTGAACTGGCTCCAAGCAGACCAACAGAGCATTTTTGGCATGTAGTTCCAGATGTTAACACATCCATGTTCATCATAGATGAACACATTCCAGAGTAAACAAGTAAGTAGGACATGCACCTTAAAACAAAGGTTACAATGTCATCAGCTAATATAAAAGTTCAGTTTATTAAAGTGCAAAAACATACACCTCAAAATTGCCTCAGAGCCTATACCTAACAGATACACAGAGTTTATTATGCCTGACTGGCTGTAAACAGTAGCATTCATTCCATCTACAGCTGGACAAATAAAACATATGAAACTTATTGTTTCATTTAATTACACTTGATTCACAGAATAATTCATAAGTATTGGAAAGATAAAAATTATCCACCTCTTCTCCAAAGATTTATCAATAAATTTAGGTATTTTCCTTCTTCTGATGATTAACTACAAACTCTAGAAATACCTGTTAAAAACAACTGTGGGAAGAAAGGATAGAAAGGACTTCAAACTTTGATATGAAAAAAGTGTTATTCTTTAAAATGTAGGTGCTTTTACAACCTTAGTGGTTACCATCACTGACTATTTCCATAAGCTTCCCAAGTTTTCATCAGAAAGATATGTTCCCAAGCAAACTAAACAATGTTTGCATTATTCTTTCTCTGACCGGGTTAAAGATTTTAAGAAGAGTCCAAATCAAGCAAAGTCAAGTTCAGTTATGTTGCTAATGAAGAATATAGAGCCACCTGAAAACAGAATTCTAGTGTGACTACCAATTTGGTATTACATCTCTGTGTGTTCAGAATACAGTAAATATTCAGGCTTTGCCCTGCACTGAGAACCATGTAAGGAGAATGAATATTGCTTCCTGGCAGAAATTAATAGAAAGCTAAAGGAAAATATAGGACTGCCAAGATTTATGCCATGGAAGCCAAACTGATTTGCCTAAATTTACACAGATCAAAAACCTCATTAGTTGCAATAATCAAATTACTAAGAGAGCAACCACTTCCAAAATTGTAATTTAGGAATGTAATAGCATGGATATTAAACACATAGTTGTATAACATATGTAAAACACACTTTTCTCTAAATATGTGAAAAATGTTCCTGTCATGTCAGCTGTTTATCACTGGTTTCTCTCATCTGACTAGCTTCAGGCAAGCAGCAGCACCATGTTTCATTTCCCCGACAGAGGATCAAGAGAGGGGAAATCACTGTCATTTTTATTCCAGTTATGAGAAGACAGAATGTTGTGGTGTTTCTCCTGACTGACAGATGAGTGAAGAAGTCAACCAACTGTGTCCTATGGTTCAGGTTATTTCCTTCAGAGAATATCAGAATAAAATTGAAAAATAAGTTCTTGCTATAGAGCTGTCATAAAATAATTCAAAAATCCTATATAACAGCTATCATTCTTTCTTAAAATTGGAAAGCCAAGCATCCTTCTTTGACATAGGCTGCTTCTCAGACTATCTGAAATTCCTTCCTGTTGCAACTTTCCTGCTTAATTCAAACGTGTTTGTACTTGTTCTTCCTCCCAGAAATTTCCCTCATCCTGAAAGAACACCCTTCTGCTATGTTACTTTCATTTCCTATTGGACTTGGTCTTATATTAAGCTGAAAGTAATAACAACAAAATGAACGTTAAAAAAAATCAAGAATATTGATTTATGATGTAAAGGCAAGTACCTGTGTTAGCTCTTGAAAAGACAATATTTTTGTAAAATTAATTGCTTGTTGCTTCTTCCGTCTTCAGCCCTGAGGATTAAACTTGCTGAAAGCTGAAGTTTTTAAGGTTTAAAAAACTATTTTTTTTCAGGAGTAAGGAAAGAAGAGTCAGGACTCCACAGCCAAAGAAAGCAAATAAACAAAGGGGAAATTATTACCTGCATCTGATAAAGAAAAGGAGCATTTGGTCGGAGTGTGCCCCATCAATTTCTGAATGAAACTTGATCTTGGGGGGGGGGTGGAGGAAGAAGAGCAGAAGTGGAGAAAGAAAATAGTCCAGTTAATTGGGAGCACATAAATGCTGCTACGGTTTTTTGCGGCTGCCTGATATTCTTTTATGTAACCTGTCTTTGCACAACATAAGAAACAGAATAGGGATGTGACAGCCACTCTCAGCCATAACAGCTGTCCTGCAGCTACAGAGGTGAGGTATATGCTAGATGTTCAAGAAATCCCTTCATATCCTGGAATATTTGTGATTACTCTTTCTTCTCCTGTTATTGGGGTGTATCAAAAAGAAAAATGCCCACATCCCAAAATGTAATATTCCAAATTCAAGACATAATTTGCTATCTATTACAATAATTTGTTTACTCCAAAAAAGAAGGAAAATGTGAAAAAACTTTTGGAGCTAGTATTTTTTCAACAGAACCTAGGTGAGCAGCAAAGGTGGGGCTGGCTGCTGCTTCTATTCTGGCTATTTTGCTCAGGGTCAAGTGCAATCACTTGAACAGTGGGGATGATACTTTCCTAAAAGTAATTAAAAATTCACACTGGGGGAAAAATCTGGTGTGCCATGTAAGGATGATAAAGAAGATATTTTACTTTGAAATCCAACTTCAAGTTTCTGCTGAAAAGATCAACTTCTTTGTGCCAGCTCCATATTCCCACCTCCTCTACGTCTGCTCTAGGAGTCATGAACTAAACCAAAGTGAGTGCCAGACAGGCACTAAGTTAATGCAAAGTGAAAAAGAGGATGGTGTAACAGAATAGAAAGAGAGTAGAGAAGCAAAAGAGCCCTCCCTGGAGAGAACTGATAACTAAATTAAAATAAGTATATTGAGAAAAAGTAGTCTGAGATTCACAGGAAGGAGATAGCCTGTGGGGAAAAATGTTGATTGAGGCATCTCCATATTAAGAAGAAGTAAGAAAAAAGCCACATATCAAAGTTAACAGAAAGTGAGACCTATTTTATTTTAACAGCTGGAAGACAGAATAGTGTTCTTGCAATCTGGGAAGACATTCAAAGAAGTAGGAACAAAAACCAGTGTAGTAGGGAAAGATTTCCATAGTAAAGCAACATATATGTAGGGGTATTTTCCACCCATTGATTTTACTATCATGTACTCATTCTAATAAAACTTGTATTAAGAATTGAATGCCCTTTCACTGTTTTCATAGTACTGAATAGAAGTAAAAACTGCCCTATTCCTCAGATCTGATATATACTTGATCCTGATACAGTGCCTTAGCATGGATGCATAAATATGCATGATCTAAGTCTAACAGTTCCTCAGAAGCTGGGCAGAGAGTTTTACCATATAAAGATCTGAAACCAAAAGCTTTAAAAACAGTTTGTGGGTTTGAATGTTTTTGAATGGATTCAGTGTAGCCATACTGAACCTAACCTTCAGGGAAAAAAATAGTCTACCGTTTCTAAAAAATGTGTCCTTTGAAACTGGACACCTCTAAAATCAAAACACCAAAAATTAAAATAATTTGGGAGTCAATAGTATTTTTACTAATTTCTCCTTAAAACATGGTCTGCTAAAAACTAGATCCATAACATAAGGATTCAGCTGACAATTCTTAGAAATTTACTTTGTTTTTCTATAAACAACAAATTGTGGCCGATAATAACTCAAGATGTAACACAGTGAGAATGAAAATATTTTGCCCTTGTAATTTGTATTAAGTTCCTCCTATGATTGCTCCTAAGTGCACTTAATAATCAACTAATGTATTTATTAGAAATAAAAATATCCAGCTTGCATATCTGTATGAATGGAAATCTAGGTGTAAGTCTCACAACTGTGCATGCCATATTTTTATTAGCTGACCTTCACATACTTAATTGCCACATTCATGATGTGTCTTAATCACTTTTTTTCAGTTTCTTCAAATTATAACAGTAAGTATTTAATAATGAATACATGTGAAATTTGTATATAGATGACACATTTATTCTTGATATTGCAAATGAGAATCTGTTGTTCATTTCTGCGTTACTTTCAGATGACCACATAAGGAACTCTTAGGAAGGTGATCAGGGTGTCAAACTCCAGCCCACAAAGTTGCCTGTAGCTACCCCAGGACAAAAGATAACCTTCTGTTCCTTGGCTAACATCACAGCAGATGCATTTATTTTGCCTTTCAGAAATCTCTAGAAGACAGGAATTGCTCACTCCAAAATGGGAAAAGTCTGTACTGCCTCAATATAGTTGCGCCAAATATAGATACCCCTTTGTCCTCTGCAATCTCTAGAAATTCACTTGATTTTCCACACAAATAATGAAGGGGCATGAATATTTTTCATACTATGTATATCAATACATCTGAAAATAAAAATTTGTCCTTTAAAATAGAAGTCTGACTTCTAACACTAATTTACGAGAGTTTTTCTCTGCTTTAAGAAGTTCACAGAAAAATTACAAAATTATAATCTGTACCAAAATAAATAAATAACTTGAACATCTGGTGGATGATGAACAGTTTTGGCTGCCTAAAGGAAAAAAAAATGTATTTAGTTATAGATCTTGTGTAATAAAGTATTTCAGCCTGGAGAAAATATATGAGAAAAGAGTCACAGCAGGCCTCCAAAGCTTTGAAGTTAACAGTTCACAATAGAACAAAAGCAAGGCAAAATCATGAAGTTATACAACTGTCATGACAATGTTGTTGAAAAATATCTTTAGCAGACAAATAATGAACAAGATATGAAAGCCCTTAAAATTGAGTCACATCAGCTCTGGATCTGACATCCAGAGCAAATAAAACTTGTAAATCCACTTCAAAATAATCTTCAGACTGTTTCTAAGAGATTTTTGTTTGCTTCTGTCTCTGGTTTTGTCATCATTGCTTACTGAGGCATTTAAAATCATTCAGCATTTTATATGGTACATCATAAGAGAGTGACAAACTTGAATCTGTTGTGTGTGCAATACGGTTTTGCAGGAGCCCTGACCCTGAAGAAGCATCCACGTGCTGTGGGACTCTGACACTTTCTTTGGTTTCCTGCTCATATAGTTCAGGTTTCTGTTGTCTTTCTCTGCTACCAGGGTGCTGCTGGCTCATCCTCAGTTCTGTTTGCCAGGACCTCCAAAGCCTTTCCTGCAGAGCTTCTTCCCACATTCGGTACACAGCCTGTATCTTTGTAAAGAGTTCCTTCTCCATGGGTGAAGGAATTTGCATTTGACTCTACTGAATTTCACAAGGTTCCTGTTCCTCTTTCATCCACTTGTCTAGGTCCCTCAGCCTCAAATAAACTAGATCATCTCAGTCTGATGTCAGCTGCCAACTGGACTGAGGGTGTCCAATGGAATCTAAAGTCACTTCTTCCAAGTCATTAATAAAGAGGTTAACCAAGTCATATCCCAAAATAAGACCCCTGTGGTAATTCCACTTATCAGACTGCAGGTTGAGTGAGCCCCATTAACCATGGAGCTTCATCATTATATCTGTTTTTTACCATCTTTACCCATACAGACTATGATATCTCAGTTTGAGTACAAGAGTTTTGTGGCAGACCTTGTCAAAAAAATTGCCCTATACACCATATCTGTGGTTGTCTCCTCATGCACAAATCCAGTCTTCTGACCCACAGGTCTAATGACATTGATTGGACATGATTTACCTTTTGGTAAGTTATACTAACCATTCCCAAACACTGCCTTCTCCTTCATGTGCCCAGAAATGTTTTCCAAGAGGATTAGCTCTATAATTTTCCTAGGTAACAGCTGGCCTTTAGTCTGTTTTACTTCTGACCTTTTTAAAGTTGGATTTTTGAACATTCCCCTTTCTCCAGTTGTTGGAGCCCTTCCCCAGCCCCCTTGACTTTTCAGATAGGATGGAGAGTAGCCTTGTGAGGCCATGCCTTTACCTACAGGCTGTCAGGGCCCATGGACCTGTATAGGTCAAGCCATCTCCAGCAGTCCTGGACTTGACTCTCATTCACTGCTGCTTATTCTTCTCTTGGAACCATTTCTTCGGTCAGGGCAGAGATCTTATTGGCAAAGACCAAGGCAAAGAACACTTTAAATACTTCAGACCTGTCTGCAATCACGGCCACTAAATCCCCTACATCATTCAGCAGTGTCCACATTTTCCTTATTCAGATTTTCACTACTAATGTACCAGTTGAAGCTCCTTATCGCCCTTCATGTTCCTTCCAAACTTCATCTGTCACTGAGTCTGGTCTTTCCTAATACTATCCTTACATGACATGGCAATGTTTCTAAGTCCTCCTTTGTAGTATGTCACTGCTTCTACCTCCTGTATAAAATGATAAAAAAAATGAAAAGTGCATAATTTGCTTGATTTAAATGTCAAGAAAACCATGTTGCCTTTCTACTGTTCTATGGAATTTTATACTGTAAAAAGAACAGTGGTTTCATTGCCTTTCATCTCTAGACATTGTTGAAGATACATGTATTTATACCATGCTCTACGTTCTTTAGTTAATAAATTGAACACCACGAACAATCTGTAGTGCTTCCCATTTAAATAAATCAGTATCTTACCTTTACTAGTAAAAATATTTCTACCTTTTTTCTTTTATATTCTTAAAAATGTATTTTATCGTTTCAACATAAAGAACTATCACTCAGATCCATCACATCTCCTACAATGACAAGAAGCTGATTTTCAACAAAACTGGAAGTTGAATAATTTAAAGTATGGTTATTATTTTTTTCCCCTGAGTGTAACCTGTTGAACACAATTCTGTAATGCTAAGTGTTTAACAAAATTTAAAAATGGATTGATTGAATCTAAACACAAACTTCTGTAATATAATTAGGAGTATATGTTATTAGGAATACAAATCTTTCAAATCTTTCAAATCTTTACAATCCATTTTTGAACATTAAGAGTCGAAAAACTGTCTTATAATCAGATTATAATGTAAGTATATTATCTAACACCAGTTAAATATCAATTGATAGAACAGACCATTGGTCAAATTTAGTATGCAGATTTGTTGGTTTCCTTGGAACACAGAGATTTTGCATTTAATGCTTACATTAATTTTACATCGGCATTAAGCAGCTTCAACAAAGTGGGAATCAAATCCCCATCTTGATGGCAATTTTCCAGAGAGATCATTGCTTTCATGAACATCAGATAATTTATAATCCCTGCAACTACTCTCAATGAAATTCATGTTTATTAGCAACAGCACCTTCCTTATGAGGAAAGGTAATTGTTTCTTGGAGGAAACAGATTTCTCATCAAATGCAAATCAAGGAAATGTAAGTAGCAAAAAATGGCAAGTCAGAAGAGAAATTTTAAAGGCTTTTGAAATGCTATGTCTACATAATTGGTTTAAGTAATTGAAGAAAAAGTCTTTAATATACTAGCTGTGATGATCTATGGAAGTTTTCATGACAATTAACATGTCCCATTTCACACTCTTTCTTTCTTCAACCAAAAAAGAGATATAACTTTCTTTCTTTAAAGAAATTATGATTTCATAGCACCTGGAGTAGACTCTTCTGTCATTAAGGACAAGACAGTATTGATATGCAAAACTCAAATCCTGAATTGGCTAACTGGGCATTTACAATGTAAATCTGTGAAATAAACCACTTTTAATGAAGTCAAACTTTCTGAGAAATCTGATAGAATTCCCATCCAGCTTCTCCATGAGCTAAAGATTTTTCAATATAAAGCAAAGAGAGCCCCTCAGCCCCTAGAATAACCCTAGAGGACAGAGAAGTTATTTGATGTACAGACTTGCATACAAAAACTCCCAGCAAAAATTTGTTACCAGAACCGACTTCTCTGTTTGATTCTTTCCATTTAATTTAAAGTACCTAAATAGCCAGTGGGACTGAGATTTGAACTTTGATCTCCTTGATTTTAAATGAATGTCTTACCTACTAGAATTTTTTGCTTTTATTCTTCCTATTCCACACCTGGAAAATAAGGGACTTTAGAGTTAAAATTCTGTGTTAAGTTCCAAGAGCATGATAACATTGATAAATTAATCTCTTATTGTTTGGTGTCCAAAGTCTCCAGGGATATAAGCAGTTGAAATTATCATTATTATTCATTTCATTTTAAAATAAGATTGTTGATAAATAAATTTCAAAGTTAGTTTTCTTGTGTACTACAACAATTCTGAAAAATATTGCTGGTAAGTTGCGTTTCTTGGTGATTAATCTTCTTAAAATGTAAAGCCAAAATAATTAAACAGCATGTAAATATGAAATATTTTACAACTCTCAAGCACTACTTCTCATTCATAGGGCATAGCAGATAAACAGGATCTTCAAAAAACTGAATTAATGCCATAGTATACTCATCACAACTATTTCTAAAGAATGTTTCTTCTCCAAATAATCATATTGTCTAGTGCCAGCACAATATCTACAGCTGCACCTGTTAGATGTTTCTTCTCTTCCTGAAAGAACATGATAGATTTATATGTGTAGCAGGACCAAGACTGCAATTATTAATTAATCTTTACAGCTAGTGACTGAATGAGTCTGACTGGCACATACAACCCTGACAAACAGAAGCTTTGTGGTAAGTAGCTTCACAGGATCTGTTTGGCAAAAGCTTTCCAGCCATGCATAGCATTTGAATATTACTTCAGTAGAGACTGAAAGGCATGTTTTTCACCAAAAATTTAGTATTTATTACACTTGGTAATCAAACCACACATTTTAAAGATAAGTCTATTTTGCAATGTTTATTTTAAAAATGTAGATATTTTGCTTTCTTGGGCACATAGAAAATATCAGTCTCCCAGAGAACAAAACAAATTCGTGGCTTTTGTGGAGAATGGGAGAGTGATTGTATTGTATACATTTATCAAAGTCATGGACATTTCTATTACATTTCTCAGCTAGTTAAGCCTGTCTATACAGGCAAGCGTTAGAGAAAGCAAAAAGGAAGAGAAAGTAATAGGAAGAATGGATTCAAATCTAAGCTAGGCAACTAAATTGTGCCAAAATTTTAAGATTCTAAAGGTGCATTCCTCCTGAATAGACACTTGTGGACAAAGTAAAAAAGAAAATACTTTTGAAGTAGTAGACCAGAAGTTCTTCTCTACCCAATTTAGGGTTATAAAATTACTTCCACCTTGAAAATATATCAGTGAGCAGCGGGAATGAATTTCAGACATGATAAAAAGGCACTACATCCATGTGCAAGGAAAAATTACAAAAGTCAAAAATCCCAAACCCTTAATAGCTTTACTTAGTCAGAAAAAATGACTTCATCATCAGAAACAGTTTGTGAGGGTGCTGTTGTTAACTTTATATCTATGACAAAGCTCCAGCATAGTGGATAAAACAGTCTGGTACCCAGCCTGAGTAGAGTCAGTAAGTGAGAGAGGCTTCTCCCAAGGCAAAGGATGTCTGGGGAGACTGAAGAAAGGTTCAAAACCAGCTTGTTTCTAGGCACACCTATACTGTAAACCATAGCTCAGCAGTTTCAGTGACATTTTCTGGAGCAGGAATCTCCTATACCGGAGGCAGAGCTATTCTCCAACTACATCATCATGCTGCCCTGCAAAAGAATGATAACAAACATGGCAAAGAGCAGCAGGTTTCAAAACTTGAGCTCTTTAGAGCGTGACAGCTTTCTGATGCAGATAATGGAGATATGACAATTTTATTGTCTTTTGGATCTTACTTCCTCAAAGAATAGATGCATAATTTAGGTCAACTTACACAATTTTGTGGGATAGAACCCATTGGCTTTGCTTTGTATCACTGGATTCCCAGGCAGGCGCAGAGTAGTTGGTGCACACCTATTCTAGAAAGGATTATGGCTTAAGAAATTAACAGCTATATATTCAATGGGTCATTAAATGTAGATGTGCTTCAATTTTCAATTATTATTAAAGTGTATGATGTCATAAAATTATATGGAAATTCATCTAACTCTTTAAACCAAACAATAACAAACATAGGAAAAAAGTCACTGTAAAATAAATTTGCTCAGATTTTCTCTTACCTAGAATCAAATTTCAAAATACCTGTAGAATTTATTTACAACACTAATTTATGAATGCTCCAAAGGTATTAGCTCTTGTATAAAACTACTGAAATAAGTGGTGAGTGCACTGCAGCTGGAGTGCAAAGCCTGGACTAGAAGCTATTTGTCACCTCTGAGACTTGGATGAATTAATTTACTCTGGCCATCAACACTCTGGAAAGTTATCCATGTTATATTTTCTTGTAACTCAACAGCAAAACCAGCACTATAGTGAGAACTCTGTTAAGTTGCAAGCTCATTAAATCTTGCTCTAAATCACAATTAAACCTTCTGTGGTCCTAATCTCTCAAACGGCTGATCGCACTCACTAAATTATTGAGCTGCTGAAAGTAAAAAAAAAAATGGAGAAACAAGTAACTCAGACATTAAATGTAATTTGGACACAAATAAAGGACTTAGGCCACCTTGGAAAAAAACCCAAAGAAACTGACTTTTGCTAAGAAGCCACCTTGGCTTCTGTTTAGGTCATTATTTAGTCTCAGAGTCAGGAATGGGCCTAAAATTGCTCCATGTCTTCCTTGAGTTTACCATCAGAAAGCATATGTGGCCTCAAAACTACAGTGATCTTAGCTCAATGTCCAAAGGGCACAGTAGTGGCCATGCTTCCAACGCTCTTTTGTTAGCTTTTGCTGTTCTCTCTCTATTCATCATTTCTCTGTCTTGTTTAATACTCTTTCCTGCTAACCCTTGTCAATATCTCTTTTTTGTGTCCTCTACCATTGATTGACCTTGATTCATCTATATGAGGATGACATGATGAAAACATAACTGTTCACAAAGAGGCAAGAAGATTTGTAACAGGTACTCAGTCTTAGAGATAAAGAAACTATTCATTCCAAAAAAAGAATTCTCTTCATCCATTCTGAGAAAAGAAACATAAATAACAGTTTTTGAAAAAACAGTTAAAAACCTGCTGGCCTTTTTTGTGCCTCTCCATCCTCCATACCCTATAACCAGTAGTGCCTGTGCATTTAAATAATGCACATTTCTTAAATCTCTGGATGAATCCCCCTCCTAACATTTATTCTTGTCAAAAAAAACTCAAACCAACCAGGTAGTGGGCTACGGCTATACTTGCTCAATTCCATAGAACAACATTAAATATGTCTAAGTTAAATACATTCAGCCTTTGTTTTGAGAACTAATAAATTTCCTGTACAGTATTTAGTCTACAGTAAAAAACCTGTTTTATATGCAGGCAGATGGTTGCTCAGTTGTGATGAATGTTATAGTTGGCTCAGCTGCGTGGGAACTACTGCTTTAGTACTGCAGGCCAATCCAGGAGAGTGGGCACTTATCCTGTGATGGTAATACCAGTGAATGCATGCATGAATGTATGAATGTAAGTGGCTGAATAGCTGCATTGAAAAATCAGTGTCTTTGCTTTTGATGGGAATGTGAGTCAGCTATAGGAGACAGAAAATTTTTTTCTTCTTGCCTGCAGATTGTCAAGAAACAGTAAATATGTTAGTCAAGGATCAAGACTGCATCATTTTAGATAAGATGCACTACCAAACACAAGGTAGACTACTCCTGTGTATGTTTTGAAGGCTTTCAACTTTTCTGTATTTTATTAACTATCTATTGGTCCTTATCATAACAATGTTGACGAGTTTTAAGGTATTTCAAGCTACATGTTTTCCATGATATATAGAAAGGAAAATATTAATTATGCCCCTTATTATATGAAGTATCCAAATACTTATCATACATATTAGATGTTTGCCTTTAAAATATAGTTTATTCCTTTAAAATGCCGTTTGAAGTGTGGCTTCAATTAAAGCTGTAATTTGTTTATATAAAAAAATTGCAAAAATGATACAAGTTCTTTCAACCTTAATGAAACTTACAGAAATAATTTTATATTAATTTGCTAAAAGACAGACTCATGGGGCAGCAGTGAAAAGTTCCTTTAATAGCTAAGTTGGACGAAGCCATTGAACCAAAAGGATATGAAATGTAAATGCTGGCAAACTCTTGACTATAGCATTGCAAATTATGAAACTCTAATAGGACACTAATCATCCTATCATTCTTCAAAAATAATGTTCCCAAAATGAAATATAATAACTGGGAAGCCCACTTCAACATTAGTCAATAAACTAATAAGTTTGTTAAAAGAAAATAATTACTTGGCTGCATTCTTTGAAGAGCATCTATTTATTTTGAAATCCTCTGAAATACAAGAGAAAAAACTGAATAAATCTTAGCACAGGAATAAATTTTCCCTGTTGGATTTCTTGATTAATTAATGATTAGTACACTCTTATACATGAGGCCAAACAGCTGAATGCTTAGAAATCAAGAAAAGAGAATTATAAGCCTTATCTCTTTCCTCTGAACTTCCATCATAAATATAAGTTTTCTTGTCATATTCATATGTCACATGAAAAAGAAAGTTGTTACTAAATTTGAATTTCCATCTTTCTCAACCACTACACTTCTAGCTGCTTAAGCAAGCTTGGAATTCATGTTTGGGTTGTGGGGCTGGTGAGTCAAAGCCAGAGGTTAGCTACTTGTTCTTGGTTTGTCAGAGAAAAGTACTTTGGGGAAGACTTCTTCTATTCATCAAAACCCTTAATTAGCAAGCATGTTACACTAGGACTGATCAGATAACTCCTCATTCCATGAAGGGTTAGTAGATGTTTGAGTAGATGCTTTTCTGCTTCTGAATAAATATGACAATAACATGTGCTAAAATGTCAGTACCAATTTCAATTTTAAAGCCCACAGACACAAAAAATTTGTCCTATTAAAAAAAAAAAATAAAAACACATAGAGGAACAGTAGGATATTTTTCTGAACAAAAATAATGAATCAAATGAGTTTTTGCTTGCTAACTGTTGTGACTGCACCATAAATTACTCTCTCTGGACATGAGAGAATCCAGGAGGGGAAGAGAAGGAGGAGGAGTGACAGAAACTGCCTCTGGTGTCTGTCTCATAAGCACCAACTCCTGCTCAAGCTTATTGCCAGAGCTCTCCTAACAATCCTTACCTTTGTGCATTTTTGGGCTAGCAATGGGAAGAACTCATGCTCCATTCTTTCCCTGGGAGGGAATCAGTGTAGATTGTCTCTTTCTTATTTTCACTACAGGGTCACTTCAATATATTTCACATTATTTCACATAAACTCATTCTGTATGTCAGACTTACTATAACAAAGATGTAATCAAATTTGCAATCTATAGTTTTAAGGGTTAAAAAAAGACAATTAACATATAGCTCATGACTTCCTTCTTTAAAGAAAGTGGAGTTTAATTAAGCAAAATGCATTACTAGAGCTGTTTTCAGGCCTAAAGACAATCCTGATTTCTCAAAGAACTTCTGAGGTTATCTAGACAGATAATGTCCTTCTCTGCTGAGTGATTGCTTCAAAAGTTAATTTAATGAAAAACATGGGGTTTGTGAATTTTCCAATTTTTTTTGCCACAATGAATGTATGATTAATATTTTAAGATATCTATGCATTTAATTATCATGAAAATAATCTCCCAACCAGAAACTGTTAAAAAATATATTAATGAACAAATAGTCTAGTATTGCAAATGACAATTAGTGAGTAAGTAAATCACTTTGATTAGTAAATTATTACTAATGCATCCAGTCTTGCCTGAGAACTGTTAGCAATACAGATGGATCTGGATTTTAACTGAGTGTCAGAACAGTAAAACCCATTGTTCTCTCAGCAGAAGTCAGAGGCAGCTTTTTAGGAGTAATCCCAAATCACCTTTCTTGCGAGGAAATTGGAGCTAAAAATTCAGTTGGATTCTTCTGCCCACTTTGCATAATTCACAACATCATAGGATGACCTTTCATGAAGACCCAGAAAGAGGAAAGACTGGGACAGAATGACAGCTTCTTAGTAGATCAGCTGCAGAACTTCTGTTATTTGTTTTTAATAAGACAGATACAGACTGGAATTCATGTCACCTAAAACTCCAAAGCCAGTATACTCATCCTTATTTTGCTCTAATCAACAGGGATTAATAAATGCTTCCAGCTTTCTTTGACATACTTGAAATGTCATCTTCAAATGATACTGTATCATTTAACTGCATAAGGAAATATTCACACACTAATTTTACCATCTCAGTTTTCTAAACCAAATGTGATCGATACAGAAACAGAAAAAAAAAAAAAGCCAGAAAATTAGTTTTACTATTAATGATAATACCATAAGGTACTTCAAACTTAGATTATCTGGCATAAAAAAGACTTTTGCTGGACAGAATGTTTCAGGGAGGATGGATTGACTATTGTTTACCTGTGGAGCTGTAACTTTTGTGCCATTACGGTATATACTTACTGAACACCAGAATTTTATATAATACAAGGCTAACACTAGAACAGCATTTTGCAGAAGCTCTGCAGAACTAGACTGACTGCTTTCTTCAGAATAAATTGAATGTTGACATAGAAATTTAGGAATTATTTCTAGGTGCTGTGGGCGTTTTTCAAACTATAGCAAACAGAATAGTGCTAAATTCTTTAAAGAGTCTGGAGTAGGTAATTTGTTAGGTGTGCTTTATATTAATTTTATTTGCTAAGACATTTGAGGTATAAAGCAGTGACAAATCTGCCTTAGTCTGTGAGGGATTCAATTACAGCAATTATGTCTAGACCAGAAAAGAGAACCACCCACTAATCATACCCTATTCAGAAAAGGAAATCATTGCAACAAACCTGTCAAAGGTGTGTCATGATACAGGGTGAAAGAGCAACTAAGTACCCCATTTCTAAATTAATATTCATCTTTCCATCAGCAATAAGCCCACATTTTGAAAGAAGTATCACTCTTTCTCCAATCATAGCCACAGTCCTCCCTAGAAAATATTTCCAAGGTATGACAGCAAAGAGACAGGGAAAATTTTACTTTACATACTTGCGTAGTCCTCTGAAAATGGAAGCAAGAAAAAATATTCCTCTAGAAATAGAAAATTTCATATTAAAGAGAAAGAAAAAAACCTGTTCTTCTGTAAGAGGATGAAAACTATGGAAAATTATTCTGAATTTGTCTTGTATCATGTTAGAAATTGAAATCTACTGATAGAAGTTGTTTCAGGTCATGGTGCCTAGTCAATATGGAAGATAAATAAAATCTAGTCTTCTAAATTAATTGAAAAGTATAAGTTAGAGCTTCAGAACACTGATTTGTTACATGTAGCTTGTTTCTTCTCTGTTTATCTTATCTAAATATTTTTCATTCAGCATTTTTACTTTCCTATAGGGTGAAAAGTGGAGTGATCATGAGTCCCTCCCTAAAACAGAGTAGTAAGAAAAGCAATCATCTGTTAAAACTTTCAGGTCTATTAAATCATCGTAGTTCATACCACTGGGTGTAGGTGCATTGTGGTTGTCAGTGTCAGTGGAAATGAAGAAAAATTTTCTTTGAAAATCAAGTAATGTAAGCAAATATAGACTGCTTTTTCTTCTGGAGATGATAAGTAAACCAAAGCAGCTATTGTGTTGTGTCAAGAAAGACAGCAGTTTCATATTTATAGGCTGAGTAAATAGTAGAGTGCACTTAGGGCTCTCAAATATAACAAATTGGGTCCTAATGTCCATATCCCAGTCTGTGATTGAAAACTCTATCCCATTTCTTTATTCCAACTATTTTAGTCTGACAGTGAAGGATGATAATCTACCAACTAGCAAGGAATAAAAAATGCTACATCAGGTATAATGTGCTTAAACAGAGCAGCTCTGTACTAGGGTTCAGAATTTCGCATGGTTTCAAGAATATAAATAGGCAGATAAAATATTACCTCCTCTTTGTACATCTCAAAAATTCCAGCTAATGTAACATACATGTCATTTCACTTCTAAAATTATCAGAATTCTCTCTATTGAGATCTTTCAAGCAGCAAGAACACTGATTTTAATCTGAGCCCTAGATTAATTTAGAGATCCAGAAGCCAAATTATTAAGCAAAGTGGGGCCAGGTGTTAGCAGGTGGGACCAGATCCCAAAGGGAGATTATTCAGAACCCATTGGAGAAAGGTTAAAAGTGGGCATTACTATGCAGCCAGGCAAAATGGTGTACAAGATGTGTAGGATAAAAGTGACAAAGAAACTGAGCTTGCACAGTTGTGTAGAGGATCAGACCTATGCATGTTTTGTCTCAAACATTCTGAGTATTGCTGCAGGAAAAATGGTCAAGGGAGAGGATCTGAGAGGTGGGGCAGAGGTTTTCTGAGCCCACATCCTGCTCCACCTGGGGACTCAAGCTCATTGTTGTCCCCTCCTTCCTGCCAATTCACTTCCTGAAGAAGGGCTGTCTGTGCCTGTGTGAACAAATATCTGAAAAGTCTAATTTACATCAGAGGTGTTCTCCAGGTAAACTAAAAAGGGAGTAGATTGGCCCAACTCACTCTCTTTTCTTTCTTTTATTTGGGTCTCTTTCTCCACATTTCACCTCTTTCCTCTTGTCTCTCTCTCTTTTTCACTCTCTTCCTCCTGTCTTTCTCTTTTGTTTTCTGTCTCTCGCAACCCCAGCTCCAAATGATCCACATTAGCAGCACCAAACTGAGATCTAAGGACTAATGATATTCTTTGTTTTCTTCACTTGCTTTCCCTTGGCATAAATAGCATAAGAGATACCTAACGCATGGTGCAGTGTCTGTTCAACCCCATGAGAATTCATAGTAAACATCTTGACCCCTAGGTGAAGATGGGAAATAATTGTAGTCTTAGAACACTAACTGGGCATGGAATTCTAGTTTCCTAAAATTTTAATTTAAAGCTGTTGTCACCCCAAAGTGGTTAATAACTGTTATGGCTAGTCTCAGTCACACATTTATGTAAACATCTGGGGTACTAGTTGTTTCTTTGAATATAGTATGATGATGTCACTACTTGACACGTTCTCAAAAAATGCAATGTTTCCATAAATGAAGAATCATTATAATGCTTAGTTAGAAGTCTGAAAAGACAACTAGTCCAATTAAATTAGTATAAAAAATTCTACTATGTTGACATCATAATGACAAGAGATACATTATTAATATTTTTGTTTATCTCTAGATCAGTAGTCCCAAGTGCATTCTCCAGACTATCAAAGAGTAATAATGTGTCAGTGAAAGATTCCAGACCTACCCTAGTGCTGTTACCAAAAGGTTGCTTAGAGGAAGAAATGTCTTTGTGGCAGTAGCAACGATCAGGTCAAGTAAGTGGAAGGCAATAGGTAGCATACCAGAATTCTGAAGACTAACAGGAAGTCTGATGACAAGGGTTCTTTGGATTATGTGCTTCAAGGAAATAAAAGACCAAACAATCTATGAGAGAAATTTAATATGCAGGAGATGTAAAGCACAGAGTCTTACCCAGAAGTAGATTTAGGTGCCTATGATGTAATTTAGGTATCTGAGGATGGGATTCATCTGCCTTAATTGAGCATTTAAACTTCTAAATTAAAGATCTATCAGTTGTTGGTAGAAGAAATAGAATTCAATGGGCAAATTCTCCAATTACCCACAGAAAGAATAGTGATATCATCTTTAAAATCAAAAAAAATCAGATGTAAAGCTTTACTTGATAAAAGCTCCCTGTAGATAAAGGAAAGATGTACATAAATGTTCATTTTAATATGCAATTCACCAGTTTTTAATATCTGAGCTATGCTGGTTTAATTTTTCTTTCCCTTTGTTTTTCACAAATAAAGCAGGATTATACCAAATGTGGGTCTTAATACAATAAGAGTAAGGTGTGGAGAGATCTGGCAACATTCTAAACAGAATACATGAGATTTTAAATGTGAATAAGGCTGTATATGTGTGCATATAAATTTTACTTTATCAAGAATAAAGACACTAGTCATGATACTGTCACACTAACAAAAAAGTTCAATGGAGAACTCAAAGTTAGTGAAGTATCAGCAAATCTGTAAAATTAACTTATTGAGAACATTCACATATGGAGTAAAAATTTTTTGTTGCAAAAAATTTATATTTGAAAAGTAGTAGTATATTAAAACTAACATTGTTTAGCAATAGCTTTACAAAAATCCTGGAATTTCTTAATAAGACATTGCTGATAGGCTATGACAATGCTGTAAATAAGTCAGGTTTCCTCTGTAATCTAGATGTGATCCAATATCACTGTGTGCTTTTGCATTGTCATTTTTCATTTCAGTTACATTAATTGCTGTCATAAAAGCTTTTCAATAAATATTTTTGTGCTTCCAAATGGTTACAAAGCCAGTGTATATCTACCTGGGCAAGACTGTCTATTAAGTTCTGAAATGTTTTCTTTTCTGTTGTAAGCAATATTTAAAAGTAAAATGATACTATTAAATTTGCCCAGAAGGAAATAAAACATCATCCATCAGAGATATCACCTACAATTCTTGCAAGGCCCCAGTAGTTTTTTATCTTATTAATGCTAATTTCGTTCATTAAAAGATTGGTGCATTTGCTTCTCACTTGTTTCCATGGAACTGGAAAAACACTTTCCACATTGTAATCCACCAATATTTTTAACATACTAGTTTACTTCTAGCCCTGCTGCTGATTAAAAAACTCCTTATCCAGAGTATGGATCTTCCTTTCATTTCTTCTCTATGTTGTGATAGAAAGATTTATTTAAAAGGAAAATCCAAACCAGATTTTCTAAATTATAATAAAACACAGGAGGCTATTTTTCCTATCTGTTACTCCATGTTTATGCTGGTCTAATTCCACTGAAGTCAATGCAATTACTGTGGAGTAAGAGAATAGTGTTGCAGTTATTTATATCCAAGATCTTAGTGTTTCATCTGTTTGGACGTGTGCAGATTAGAAACTTTTGAATGTCAATTGAGACTGATTAAAACATTCATGTTACAATCTTTGCAGAGCAACAGTATCTGTTAACATTTTAAAGTAAGTGACTGAAAACATTCTAAATCACATCTCTAAAAAAATAGTGCCATAAAAGGGCACCACCTCCTAAAAGACCAACCAGATCGATTTCAATCAGGTGCATTGGTGTCAATCCTACTGTAGCAATATGCAGGAGTCAGGATCTGAGAGAGGATTTTAGCTTTCTTGAGTAAGTGGTGTAAATGGACAGGAAGGTATGTATTCTGTTCTCTGGTAACCCTAGGGTGTTAAACATTATTTTCATGTGAGAATGAAGAGGACTTGCCAAATATTCTTTAAAAAAGTGAGTATATCATCACATGCCATTCATTTCTGCTCAGAAAGGTCAGGCCAGCAGTCCTTATGCTTTTGCTCCTGCCACACGCATGCACACACACACACAGACATGTACACTCTAGGTCACTTGGAAAGTTTGAACCTCAGCAATCTTCTGGCAAGGCATGCAGCTTCCTGAAAGATTTAAATTCATTAAAAAATTATATTTCAGCAAAAATGCATTTTTCCAGAAACATTTCAGCCAGCTTCCTGGACAGTAAGACTGTTTACTTTCTCTAAAAAGGTATTGTGAGCAACAACTTTGTCGTCAATGTTGTTATTATTTGAAATTTGTTCTTCTACAAAAGGTGCATCAGGTTAAATAACAAAAGGGACATTTAAATTCAGACCATTCATCAAATCTATGATACCACTTCACAAAAACATTCTGTCTTTGGCCTGGAACACTGACTGGCAAACTCCCAGATTACAGCACCTGTTTCATAGCTCACAGTGAAGATTTTATAAATACCTCACAGTCATCTTGAGAAATCATTCATTTCATGATATGACTGAAAGTCGTTCCTGGAATTATAGGCATTCTATTACACTATTTAACTGTTCCACGGAGTCATTATATGAAATGCCTTAAAGTGTCAGGCATTTCATGAAATGGCTGGAGTCAGTGCTTCAGTCATTTTATGAAACTTAGCATTATGACATTCTATTCACTACTGCTGTGAAAAATCAATTTTTTCCAAGGGAAACAATGTCCTATCAAAGTCCCACTGATATAAATAAGCAGACATATCTGTCACATACTCCTCAGAATCTCTCAGCTGCTGCAGGCCTGAGGCAGAATGCCTTTCCTGAGTTTGCTCAGTCAGACAGACCTCCTCCGCTTTTGAATTGTGTCTCTGGGTGGTTATTTATCAGTACTTGTCACTTAGAGAATGAACAAAACCATAGGGAATTATTATTTTAATTTAATTTAGTTTAGCTTAGTTTAGTTTAGTTTTTTTTTTATTGCTAACCCACACCCGAGTCTGTATTTAGACTTGCTTAGTAACATGCAACACTAATGAGATATAGTAGAAAGTAAGAGATGATAAAAACACCCACTTTTCTATAATTGATTCAAGCAGAATGAATCCACAGAACAATTTAGTATCATAAAAGACATAGATGAAAAGGGTCTGAAAGGGATTGGTTTGAAAAGTAAAATCTGTCATGGGAAATATGTAAGAATTAATTGAGTTTGTGTCCCAAGCAGCTTCTCCAGGAGAGGAAATTATTAATGGCAATTGTGGTTCACTGTTTCAAAACTTTACTGATGGAGATCACGGTTTTGTAAATTCTGTGAAGGCTGAAGGAAATCTAAAATAAGTAAATGCAAATGTTCCAAAGTTGAACATCAGTTGAACAGCTGATGTCCTGGTTCTGAAAACAAGTAGTTACTGTGTTACAATATGGCTGTAAAGTGAAATATGAAGTGTTTATGAATAAAATTATTATGGAAATACTTTAAAATGTAATTTTATGTTAATGTTCATAATCAATCAATAATTATTAATATGCATACAATGCCTAAAACTGTTATCATTACACAAACTACTTTACAAGACAACCAATAGTAAGAAAGCAAGAATCATAATCTTGAAGTGGATTTGAAGGACTTTTATTTTGCTGTTGTTAATGATATAATTTGTCACATGGAAGATACTTGAATACTTATGACTTTCTTCTAATTTTGAATGCAGCTAGATGTGGGAACCTTCTAGTTTCTCCACTAGTGAAAAAAAAAAAAACAAAAAAAACCAATAGAGCAGTCATGAGTCAATTAATGAAGAAATGAGTACTAATAAAAATAAAAAAAAATTCCGTGTGGCTGGGTCTTACATTCTACAACAGGATAAGAAATTAAACTTCTTGCCAATAGGCAACAGAATCATCTACAGTAACAGTTACTAAAATTGTGAATTGCTCTGAAAAAAGTAATTGTAGCTCTCATGAGGTATTCAGAAAATTTTTTTTGTGGGTTTACTGAATCAGGGCACTCCTGCTGGAGCTAGCTTACTTGTTTATGAAAATCTTTTCCCTTAATCTTGCTGCCAATGCTGCCTTTGTTCATTCACAGTAGAAGGAAATTAACATGAGGTGAACAGATTTGCACAGTAGGATATGTGTGTAAGCAGACACCATCTTATAGTTTGAGTAATTTGGGGACATTTGCAGAAAACACCCGGCAAGACTTTCAGTACTGTTATTTGTGTGCCTTGCACTGAATTTCTCCGATGTGAGCAAGTTAGCTGAAAACCCAGCTCTGCAACTTTTGTGATAGAACATTCCACTGCAGCCGCCCATTTTTCTTCCACTAGGATAGTAGGATGGGATCCTTAAAGAATTTAGAATTTTCCAGAATCCCAGTTTTCTTTGTCTTTCTGTCTGTATCACTCACACTGTGCAAAAAGTTGTTACCAAATAGAAGCTTCCTATGGATCAACTTCCACAGTCAGGTGGATTGCACCAGAAATCTCAGTGTTTTTATTAAAAGAACTGAAATAGCAGAAAGCACATGATGGGTCTTTGCAGTGCTTAGATTACATCAGATTCTTATATTGCATTCATTACTACATATTTTAATAATAATGTAAACAAAAAGGGCATGAGAATTGCAATGTTCTATTATTTAATGTCAGATATTAAGATATTTATGCATCTATTATCTATTTATTAAGGATCTACTTAATTCAGATATTAAGCATCTATTTATGAATTTTGTTGTTTCTACTTCAAAATTCCTGAGGACATATGGGGGATAGAGTCACCAGCACTCAGCAGTCCAAGGAGATTTTGGAAGTGAAATGCCATATTCCTGCAGCTGCCTTTTTCTCCCCTTGCATATCCCCAGGGCTGCAAGGCTGGAGTGAAAGGCAAATACTGAAAATAAATATAAATATAAATATACATATAAATATACATATAAATATACATATATTAAAAAATATATAAATAGCAACTACATTTGCTCTTGCCAACAACTTTGTGTGTATTCTGCCCACAAATGCCAGGACCATGCATGATGCCTCCAGCTCCATTAGCCACATTTCCTCCCTTCTCAAAAAGAGTCTTGGTTAAGCATTAAGGTTACCATGTTTGAATCATTAAAATAACTCTGTGATGTCATTGGGACTATCAAGGATACTTTTGATCATAATACCCTGACAAACCTTATTAAAATGTGTGTATTTATTTAAATGTCATGTTAACATATTTTACCGCTTTTTTTTTCAGCACGCATTATATATTCAGGTAAGGCAGACCTTGAGAGAGGCAAAGGGAACCTGAATTTTCAATCCTGTTCAAATAGGATATAAAGATAAATCTGGTACTTATGATACTTCTAGTACAAGTACTGTAAAAAGTAACAATTGCAAAGGCATAACACTATTCATTATGAGTACAGAGCTGAAATATGAAGTGAAATTGAATTTTTTCTGTTAAGTCTTGGTAATGGGTGCCTGGATAGAAATTATTTTGAAAGCAATAGTTAAAAAGAGGGAAATCTGTTCTTTCTTATTTTACTCAATAGGCACACAATTGTTCCTACAATGAAAGCAGGTTCGATCTCTAAAGTCTGCAAGATTGAATTCTGTTCCTGAATGTTCTGAGACAAATGGAATTAGACAGATTTCTCTAGAGGATGAAATCAGTCACCATTGTGCTGTATGGATAAATTAAACAGAAGAACAGTATGTCTGAGAAGAAAAAATACATTGTCTTAAATTTTCCATGGCAGACTACTTACATTTCATCGCACTGCATTTATGCTCAATAGCAAAGCGTTGGCAGTCCTCAATTGTTGTAACAAAGAGCAGAATTGTACTCTGCTCAGTTTTCTCAGAGAATGGGCCACTTAACCAAATAATTGGTTAAGTGTAAGTTCAGCTGTAAACCCACAAGGATAAGCGGGCTACTAATTTTACAAATGATCCTCTGCTACTGCCAAGTACTTCAGAAAGCTGGCATGAGCTTTCCAGCAGGAAATATCCCTGTGTGCAATAGTTCCCGAAGAATGTCAGCTAATGTAGAACAAAGAGGAGTCTGAATGTGTCATGAAGCAGTTTTGAGAACAGACGGCCAGATATAAGGCTATGGAGTCACACTAGAGATACATTTGGCTCAGAGTTTTTGAACTATGAGTTAGCAATTTCTATTAGGAGAGCTGGGCATGAAAAGCATCTGGTTGTTTTGGAAACAGGAAATAAGAAGTGCCCCAGAAGACACTAGTGAGAAAAGCTTTTGCTCTTAGCAACTTCGTGTTAGCTGAACAAATTTGCATTTGGGTTCCAGCTGCAAAAGCTGTACACTGGTAAATGGAAACGGTTGAAATAGAACTTATCTATCCTGCATCTGCTTCTCACACATTTTCTCTCTTCTTTGAAACAACCAACTTTGCCAGGACACTCTACAATGTCTATTTGGGGTCAAGACAATTTCATTAGATATATAGTAAAGACAGAGTTTGCAAACAGTAGTCCAAAGGCTAGCTAGGAGAAAAACAAAGTGAATAAATGACCAGAATATTTTATGGGAGTGCAGCAGAAATAGAAACAGTAGAAAGAAAGAAAGATCCAAGACAAAAACCAATAAGAGTAAGTGGAGTAATTGGACAAAACTCTGTAGAAAAGTATTGATATTCTCTTTTTAAAAACATTTTAACTATCTTTACTGTGTCCTGCATTTAAAAATGTGCACAGTGCACAGCATTTCTTGCCTAACTCCCTACTTTGACTCACACTTGCTGCCTTCTGAGCTTTTTTCCAAGAATCTGTTTGTTTCTGCCTTGTTTGTCCTCTACAGAAAAACTGTGCATCTTCTCAACCTTTCATGTCCTTTTTTTTCCAGGATTAAGGCAGCAATCAGAAAGATGGAGAGATGGCTTTCATTTATTCCAAATATTTCGGGCCACTGGGGCATCTTTCTTCCTCACCTTAGCAGCACAGCTGAAGGGCATCAGGAATCAGTGCTCTGACTCCCACTTGGTGATATTTTGCTTGCTCCTTCTCTCTTGCTCAAATGAATTGATTGTTCTGCCCATCAGCTGTCAATCAGCCAAAAACAGGAAAAGGGAAGCATATTTGAATGGCTGTTTACAGATATATTAGTGAGCTAAGGAAGATTCATTTCTCCTTGTTGTCCCACCAGAAGAGTTAGTGTTGAAAGAGAAAATAAATCCTTTTCCTTGCTCCTTGGCAATAGCACCTGCATTTTGAAAACAATGCAGGGATTCAATTGAAATAGGACTTTTACAAGTCTTCTCAAGGTTTATCAGCTATCCTCCATGCATGCACAGAGAAAAGAACCTGAAAATAAATTAAAATTGGAAGAAAACAATATATTCTGAGAAGAAAAAAAAAGTTTTCTGTTATGATGTATCCTCAACACTTAACTGGATCTTCACAAAGACCTTTCCATTACATGTTTTTTCTAGTTGACAAAAGAAAAGAGAGTAAGGAAGGTGCTGTGGGAAGAATCCAAATTCCTGGAATAAATTCTGATGATTTTGGAATAATGTTCAATCTTTGTAGGACTTGTCTGTTGTATTCTGAAGGAAAAACATGAATAAATGAAAGAAAATACATATACACAGCAAGTTTTAGATCAAAGGGCTCTCTGAGTTACAGCTTCAATTTAATCCTCACTCAAGACCCATTTTTGAGACTCAGGTGAATCAGACGCTCTGTTACTGACCCTCTCTTGTCATACAGAATTTCACACCATTATTAATACCATTCTCGTGAGATTTTTAAAATTGATACTTAGAAATCAGTTGGTGAGAGAACATGAGAATTTTCTGATCAGCAATCTTTAACATTAATCATGACAGAGTCAGTGAGGCATTGCACATTTACAAAGTTCATCTTTCATTCCTTCTGCCCCACCACAAATTCCACTTTATGTTCATGCAAAGAGTATGCAGCAGGTTCAGGTACAAACATGACTTAGAAACATAGACTTCTACTTATGCATTCAAGAAGTATTTTTTTCTGTGATTTTAGCCAGGAAAGTTGATTTTCAGAAAGCATAATAGTTATGGCTGACTCAAGTGATGAAGACATAAAGAGCATTATGCAAAGGAGTGTGAAAGCACAAGGATGTCAGAAACAATATAGCAAACTGTTCCCACCCTGCATTTAGATTAAACTCTTCAAAGGAAGTAGAATGAAACTAATGCTTTTATAGCCCTCAACTGGTTAACAGGAGACAGAAATCCGTCTTCTGCAGATTGGAAGGACAAAAGGGGCTAATACACAATAGTATAGGGAGATATCTGTTACCAAACTATATAGTTTCAGAGCAATATTTCTGTCTACATTCCGGTAACTTGTGTACAACTAAACATCTTCCAGATAAGTTCACTCATATCAAGAAGTTTTTCATCCACATTTTCAGGCTTGAGCTTATTAAAGAAGTATGAGAAAAAATTCAGTCACATACTTGCTATATAGATTTATGTCCTACAATTTTTAGTTGCATTTGATGTCTTGTTCTTCCTCGTCCAATAAAGCTACACTGCACTGCCAGAGAAATGTAAATTGGTCTTAAAGTGACATTTTTGCAACAAGGGATTGATTTTAAAAACCTCTTTGTCTAGTTGTTTTCCCAAATTTAGGTGTACTTAGTCCAGAATTTAAATGTGTTTTTAAGCCTCTGCTAGGTGCATACTTGCTTAAGGACTAATAACACTGCAAATCAGGACAGCGTTACAGGGGCTCATACTCGAGGTAAATTTGGCTGCTCTGGCAATCTCAGGGCCAAGAAAAGAAACTGAACAATCTTTGCCTCCAGTTGCAGTTCTGCCAAGGCTATAAGGCTTTAGAAATTTTATGTTTCTAAAATGCTGGGATTAATAATACTTTAAAGAATTACCTATACATTTGAAGCATATCACATTATACTTCTAATTTAATATTTAGAAAGACCATAGTGTTTTATTTGAGGTACAGAAGGCATTAACCAGCTAAATTAAATTCTTTGGAAAAAGCAAACCATGGAAACTAACATCAAACAGTACTTTATCAGAATCTATGCATTTAGAGAACTACTTAGGTACCAAATCTTGATATCAACATTGACCTTATGTTTGCCATTTATCAGCAAAGTTCATAATGAACTATTAGGGTATGATTGAGATATGTATTTCAGATCCCTCACCAACTATAGTCTGGGTCATGTATCTCATCTGCTTTACAGAAATTCATCATCATTACAACGCAAACAGGAAGAAAAATACTTCCGATGCCTTTAATAGTAAAGGACTAAAGCAAATGGAAACTACACACAGTGATGCTACAAATTTCCTAAATCCTGTCATGTAGAGCTGCATAAAGGAATATGTGGGACTTTGATGTTTTTCTGGATTCAGACAGTGAAAATTCTGAACGTTTTGTTTGAAATTCAGTTGTTGAAACCCACAGCAGATGACAGACACCTCGTATGAAGAGGTCACGCTTTTTCTCCAAGGAGCTGGTGATCACCATTAGCTCTCTTCATAATTGTGCTAGTAACTCAAATGCTCCTAGAAGAGTGAGGGGGCTCATCTCCAAAATTCCAACTCACAGATAAGTTGCAAGAGTGTGGATACAGTCGACAGCACTGTGTTTGCTACATTGGCTGAAGTCTTGTACAGCTGCCTGACCTCCCCCATCAAACTCAGCACAAGGGGTGGACTTAAGGGATTGCCCTGCTTCTAAATTAGCAGCTGCCTCTCTGCTTTTACTCAGGTGAACAGGTGTATTGGACCATAGTCCTGGCTCCAACTGACAATCTAAAGGCATGCTTAAGTAAATTTACAGGATCAGGGACAGCCTGAATAAAACTTAGCTATACCTTGAGCCGCAGGTGAAGGCACTCCACAGGAAATCCTGAGGTCTACTATTTTTTCCTCTTACTGAATTGCTTTTTATTAGAGAATTTGTTACTATATAATATACATGTGGAGCCTGGAGGAGAGACCAGATAAACTTAATCTTTCCTCCTCCCCATTACATTCTTCATCAAATGACACGATGTGAGGATTAATATTCTCAAAAACTGTCAGGAGTTCTGATACTGCAGTGACAAGGCACTATAATTACTGTAAATAATCCTCCATTTCTTGTGAAATTGCTGGATTCTGAAAGGGTAAAATTGGTAACATTTCACTAATATCATTAATTTGAAATTAATTGTTTGGCTAATTGTTAGAATAATAACATTAACAGAGAGTAAATGAGGATCTCTATTAATATTGTTATAGATGGGAATAAAACCCTCCTGATCAGAACAATAACCTCACCGCTGTATGCATTCTGAGTCCTCCCAGGTGTCCCAGAGTGTTTGATTTAGCTTTTGAATCTCCAGTTGAGCTGCAACGTGTGTGAAAACTCAGGTACCCAGACAGCTTTCTATTAACTCTACATATGAGGAGACTCAAGAGTATAAATTAATCCTTTCAAAGTAAATTGTAACTTACCTTCATTAAATTGGCTCAAGATCGTTCTGCTTGAGATAATAACATATGACCGACTTACTTAAACTTTTCGCTAAACAATGATTTTTCCCTTACCTCCTCCCTTAAAAATCTGTTTACTTTTGACATTGACTGTCAGAGCTGAAAGAATTGGTGCATTTTGATTTCTGAGAGGAGGACAGAGGTCTGATGCACCTGAATGTGTGATATACTACTATATAAATACCTGATCTTGAAAAGTCTCTCATCTGACTGGAAGGAGGGGAATTAATGCAGATGAAACAGCAAAGTGGAAATGGCTGTGTCCTCTGGTGGATATCTACTTTCTACCCATTTAAAAAGTTTTTCCTAGTAGTACGCCCTCTCAGTTTCCTAAGACAGTAACAGAATATAATCACTCACATTTGTTCGAGGGCCAGTGACAGTAGAATGAGTTCTGCCATGGAAGCAGGTGAAAACAATCAGTGCTGCAGTGCTGAAGAGTGGTTTTCATCTTTCCTCCAAACATTCTGAGGTCTTCAAGATCTCCTTTACTCAGTGATTTCTTTCTCCAAACAAGTTCATTTAGAGGAGCATCTCTGAAGGGCAATGAACTTTGAGGGGCTGCCCAATAACTACTACTTAGTCTGGATGGATTGCTACACAGCATAAAGGTAAAATCGAGCTTTGGAAGCTTGAAGAATTGCAGAAGCACATTTGCTGCTGATGCATTTGGATGAATCACCTAATTCAATTCAGTGAAACAAAATGTCAGTTTCCAGTCAGTCTGGTCCACATAGACTTATTATACTTTTATCATTAAAAATGCCAGTAATACACAAATTAAATGAAACTGAATTTAGCACTTTAACTTTCTTAATACCACACATAGATAATCTTCCTGGAGATAACTTGTGCTTACCTTATTGTCTAGTCTCAATCTTTTTTGCTTACTGTAGAATTGGCTTTTAAAGAACAGTTCATTTTCCTTTATTTTCCCTCTTGAATATATAACTTTTTTTTTTTTATCAACATCCATTAAGCTTCCAATGTCTATAACTCAGAATGTTATTTGTAAGGAATATCTGTTTGTTTTGAAGTGCTTCTTGCTTCCAAGAATTCTAGAATAGGACTTTCTGGATCACCTTCTTGAAGGCATGATCCTATTTCCAATTAATCCCACCTGAAAGCCCATTCAGTCTCAAAAAAACAACTGGCATATCTTTTGCATTTTGACAGCTGATCTCAAAAACAAATAGGTTTTAAAAGGAAAAGCTTCAGTTTTTTAGCAAAATGTTTAAATTAATCAAATGCAATCATATCAAATAAGGAAAGCTTAAGCCAAGTTATTGAGTGAAAGATGCAATTGATTTTTTAAATACCTTCATTTATATCTTCCCATCTAAGCTGTAACAGAAAGATGTATGGGTATCAAAGTTCTCACACCATCCCTTTTCCGCACTGGAAAGTCATGGAGAGTGCCCAGCAACCATGCAACTTTTGACTTGAAAATAGCATAACAGCAAGTAAAATCTTCTGATCATAAGACTGATACCAGTGTTTAGGGGGAAAAAAGAAGTATTCTTAGAATTTAATGGCGGAGTTGGAGTCCTTACTTTTGCCCCTTTCCTTGGTTGGATTTCTGACTCAACTTCTTGCTGTTCAGTACTGACTTCAGTTAGTTCTTATCCTGGTTCTTTGGAATGTCTCTTCCAGATTTCAGCTTCCCAACTTCAGTGTGTCCTGTCCTGATACTGACTTTCTCAGCTGAGCCTTGTTCTAAGTGTGACTCCAATATCCTGTAACCCTGGTTATGACTGACACATGCTACTCAAAACTTCATAGAGTGGAGCACTTCAGATATGTCTAACCTCTCTTGTGTTGGTAGAACAGGGGACCAGACAAAAAAACAAAAAAGAACAGCTCTTTTGTGTTTTTTTTTTTTTAAGGTGCATTTTCTGTTCTCTGAGTATTTAAATTACCCAATTGCAGGACATAGATGTAGTATCTTATTTATAAAGAAGAGGTCTATTTCCAAATGTAAACCTTTAATAAATTTGGTGTGTTGGGATCTGCCTTATTTCTGGCTGTCTTCTATTGATAAAAGATATATGGAAACTACGGAATCCAAGCTTCTGCAGGAATTTAGAGATACTTTGAAGGGACTTCTGTATATAGGAGTTCAAGTTGTCCTCAATTTTCTTTATACTTTTGAAACAAATAGGAAAAATCATTGATGAACCACTCTTTTAAAAGCTTACAGAACACAAATATTTCAAGGGGAAAACAGCAACAAGAAATTGATTTCTCCTCTAATAATGCCAGCCCCTTTTTTTTTCTGGATCTTGTAAAGGACTTACTGCTCATTAAAAAAAAAAAAAAACCCACAAGGATTTTTCCAATTAACTCTCCACAATATGGTTTAATTAGATAAAATAATGTAAGATATTGATGTTGGCATAATCTATATAAGCTTTACAAAGTTCTATATTTCTTGCTCACTCTCTCCAAATTTAAATATCTTCTCATGGTGCAATAAATATTTTAAATGGAGCAGAAAGACATAAACATAATTAAAAAGTACTCTTGTACCATCTCCTTATAAATATTTTATAAGTTTTTACATTAAAATAATATGAGTCTGAACATAGTGAATTAGAAAGGTATTAGAAGCATCTGTTGAATACTTGATAAAGAACAAATTCAATTTCATTGAATGATAATTTTCAAAGCACAATACAAATCTTTGGATCATAGGGCATGTTTCAGTACACTACATTGTTTTTTAAACCTCAAGGAGATAAGGATGACTGTTTTATTTCGTTCTGTAAATTATTTCAAAATTCATATTGTAGGAAGTTGTCACTTTAAGTTTTATAGGCAAAAATTGTACATCAATAAGAAATTATTAGTGTATAATTTAGGATGGTGTGTTTACATACAAAACCCTCAAATGACTATGTATTAGGCATCTCATTGGGTAATTCAGCCAGACATACTTTCATTGTATTATAAGGAGAAAGACAGCAAAATTTACAGTGTATTGCACAAAACTCCTGACTGTTGTAAAATCTAAAACCAGAACAGATGGAAAACCTATTAAGACTGATTTTCAAATATTCTGAAACCCTAGTTCCCATAAATTAGTGTCAACACAGTAACAGACCCAACTTGTGCAAATCTAGTGTGTGAGCATCTTAAATGTGAAGAGATTCAAACAACCACTCTGATGTAAATCTAGTTTTTCAACTGTATAAACAAATACATGGTTGAAACTACACCTAAATAGACACAAAGGAATATGTTATGGGCATGGGATTCTTACTCACATGTTCTACTGTTCAAGTCAAGAAATTCATTCAAAAGGACCGATGGAGGTTTACTTTCTAGTGCTAAGTCCACTTGGTCATTTGTTTCAAACAACCATCAGGAAGAGGTGGTCACCATTTCATGAATAGCATTTATTTCATTTCACTTCCAAATGTAGACAGAGGACATCTTGTATGTTGGACAGCCCATTTCATTTAAGGCATTTTTCCCTGGTGTGCAAATGAAGAAGGATCTGTTGGAAGCATGATTTTGGAAAATTTTCTTTCAAGATTAGTTCTTTTTCCGGTATAGTTTAAGTGTATCTGTGGCTAAGGTTGTATAGAGCATACATCAAGGTGCTTCACACAGCTCTTGGCTTTATGTAGGTGTGTTGTCATGCAAGTTTAGCAGTATCCTGTAGGCTATAATTTCATGTATGCTGACCACTATCCCTATGGAAAATATTTAACATATATATTAAGTTTTCAGAGAGGTATAATTATCATTAATTTTTCGCTGCAATAATAGACTTGCAATCAAAATTTTATGCAAAAGATAAAGATATTTTGCTGACGCATTGCAACATGAACTTTATGGTAACTTATTCAAATATCTTTTGAACTTATTCAAAAATCTCTTGATCAAAGTGGCTTATTAAAAGTTCAGCATATGATGAGACAATCAGTTGTCTGTCATAATCTGAAAAAATATGTTGCTGTGAAAAGTAACTTTGACATGGGTAAAGATGAAACAGATGAGGCTAGAGTTTATAAGAGTCTCCAGACAGGATGTGATTGACAGCATCATAACCTGAGTACCTCATGTACAAATTGTTCTAGACCATCCTGATACTGAAAGATGTATTTAGTTGCATGGTTTATAGAGGAAATCTGATGTGCTTTACAACAAACTTTTTTAGTGCTCTTTCAATGCCAGAGGCTTTAATAACAGTTTTGTGAGTCCTGCTAATTCTTCATGGAGAGTATAAAAGTTGGCTATTAAAGGTTACTACTCATTGAAAAAGACATAATCAAATGCTGTGTAGGACATGAAAAGGTGGGATTGTGGAATTTTTCCCATAGCTTAAGAGGAAAATGCTGGATATTAATTGTGTGTTGTTTTAGAGTTCCTTATGAAAAACTGCTCTAATATGTTGATGTGCAGAGAGAGAATATTTATCTTAGGTATTCTTTTCTAAATTTTATTTTTTTCTTCTTCATTTTTCTAGCATACTAACATACTTTAGAGAACCTTTGGTGTGTTTCATGGATGTACTTTAATTTGTATCTGTATCCTTTATATGTGTAATTTTATTAAGGGCATACAATTTTAAAAGTTATTAAAAAATTTGGAGCTGTAATAACTTCCTCAAAATGCCACCAAAATCCTCCAAATGAAAGCAAATTAATGTTATAAATCTCTTATTAAAACCTCCTTATCTTTCAAAATTAAAATGACCTCATGAGCTTTTCAATAAATTCCAGTCCATTCATATAACCTACATGTATTCTTTGATTTTTATATTCCTAACAAAACAAATCTATTTAATTCTTATTTTTCATTTGAAAACCTATAGGAATTTTAACCAACTGGTTTTCTCAAAATGTCTTCCTGCTTAAGATGCTATGGTGACAAAGATCTTGGAATGATCCACGTATTTGTGCGGATATTTCTGTGCAAAGTTTCAATGACACGTAACCACTATTTTTATATTTAAAATGAAGGCCATAACAGATTTTATGAAGCATGATAAACTATATTAAACTAGAAGAACAACAACATTTAGTGTTTTGTGATACAAAACATGAGATCAGGCACGTCTAACACACCACTAGAGATCTGATAGCTAAATAGAGGGAAGGATGGAAATAATTTCATTCTAGGTAACAGATTTGAGCTGAAGGAATTCCCTACCTCCCTTCTTTGTCAGTTCTTCCACCCCATAGCTTCTGATTAACTGCTATCAGACCTTACTAATTGTTCAGTTGCAGCAATATTTGGAAAGAAAATCTCTTAAGCCCAGTCCAGGAGCACACTGCTCTCTTGCAGTATCTGTCCCTGTTTTCTCACATTTTTACTTTTGCAGGTCCTCTATATTCAGCACTGTTTATATCCTTTTTCCATCTCAGAACTATTTGTTGATAAGCAGGGTTTCTATTTTAAAATGTCACAAGGCCCTTGTGCTACAAATGATCTGTAGCTTAAAACTTTATGTGCCAAATTTCATTCCTGAGGGAGGTCACTTGATACTTCTGCTTGACACCCTTCAACCGATAAGTCTCTCATTAAATTAGACACCTCCACAGTTGTGAGAATTGCCTTTTATGAACCTCCACCACGCTTTTAAGTATAAGTGCAAGGAGCAACTATCTGTTAAAAATGATTCTGTGAAACATGACTAAAGTCTGGAACCAGGATAATGATTTCAGACACTACAGGAGAAAAGCTATCTGCTTTATCTGAAGGAGATTTTGTTTAGTAACTACTTGCTACCTAACAATATCTTGTTAGACATTCGATAAATACTTTATTGAGCGTTCAGTTCCTAGAGTACATGAAGTACAATTACATCAACACAAATAAATGTATTTTCCCTAATAGCACATAATATTGTATATTGGCTTATTTTGTTCATACTAACGTCATCAAAATAAAATATCAGGTGAAATAAAGCAAAACAATTCTATTGTCTCTCAGTTCTTGTGTTGGTAAAGCAGAATATGTGTTCTGTCTGTCACTTCTCTAAGGCAGTCAAATATTCAGCTACTAAATTTTGGAAGCAAATTTTACATGTAGACCAAAAGAATCCCCAGAAATTCACATATGGGAAAAAAAAAAAAAGAACGAACCATTAACTACCTACTTGATATGAAGCCAAGAAAGATCTTGCATTTAATTAAGGGAAATTAACACTATCTTACAGAATACAGAAGAAAAAATATCAATGTATTCTTTAATTGCATGTATATGTTCTTACAAAATCTGAATTACAGAGAGCTATGGCCTATATCATTCAGCAAGATCTGTAAAATATGATAAAGTCTGATTATAAATATTCAGCATTCCATGTCACCTGAGAATCCTATAAAGGGTTGTCTGCCACCAACAACATCCCTCAACATTTTCAGTAGCCTGCTGCAATCCTTTGCAGGGGCAGCATTTCCATCTGCAAAGATACCCTACCTTGTCACAGAACTGTATCTCATTTGAACTAATCCATTAAAAATCCACCCAGAAAATATGGACAGTCTGTGGAGAGTGAGGGTTCAGTGAGATCATAATAAAGTTGGAAATTTAAGCTCTCATGGCCTGTGATGTCCTCCTGACTTATACCTCTTCAAGATTAGATGAGTAAAGGTAAATATTTTTTTCTGTATCTGAAGTCTCTGGCACAGCCTCTCAGTCACTAACTGACTACCAGTGCTGCAATACTCATATTTCTTACCGTTATATTCCTTACAGTTCTGAACATTAAGAAAAAATATTTAAATATTTTAATATTTATTATTCAAATGTTATATATGCAAATAAAATTACACACTTGTATACCAGAGAATGTAGACGATCATTACTAAAATTCACTCAAAGAACATTTTTCAAGGCACTCAGTACCTTCCAAAAGTTCAAGATATTATTTAATTTGTATTGGAAATTATGGTTTCAATCCTTTCAGGGATTTAAACATTGCACAGTACTGTCAGTTTACCATGATTAATATGGGAATTGTAGAATTTTATCAAGGTTGTCCTGAATCCTTAGTTGTCCAAAGTGAATGAGAAAAGCAAAAGGGCAATTAACCTTGCAGTATAGAATTGTTAGGGGGAAAAAAAGTCCAAATATACAGTAGCAGTCTGACAGGAGACAGAGTTACATCACTATTACATGACCACTGAGTAACACTTTGGCTTTAGACATAAGCTTCACACAGTCTGTCTTTCCTTAATACATTTTCTTTCCTCTACACACCTTTTTACCAATTCTATTGTTTACCTTGTTTTCTACTTTCTCTCTATAAAATATCCAACTTTGCCAAGTAAAAGGGTTCATCTTCTGTAACAGTATCCCTAACCTACAACTAGGAAAGCAATATAAAATCAAAGGTTTCAAAAATTCCATGCCATAAGATTCAATTCACTATAATGCTTTCAGTCAAATTACAGGAACTTCTTTTCTGAATAAAGTCTTCTCTCAGGTAATTTCAAGTAAAATACATTTTTCACAGCATCATCTGTAAATAATATCTGTTAGAAGCAAAATAAATCATCTGGACCATTGGGGCAGAATAGTACAGGTTTTCTTAATGTTATGAACATAAACGTATGTTTACAAATCTTTAAACACTATTTCAGATTGAATAAAATTTCAAAATAAATACAAATTTCAAAATACAACCTAAAAAAATATCTTTCTGCCTTTCAAAAGATGAATTTATGTGTGCTCTGACTCAAAAATATTTAAAGGTAAAATCTATTTCAAACATTTACTTAAGACCATTCCTGAATCTAATTTACTTGTGAGAAGTCCAAAACACCCAAAGATTAAGATTTGGCTGAAAAATTAAGTAATCTAGGAAACTCCTTTTTTGCTTCCAATTCAATCTGTTCTTTCCCTTGTGCCCATGGATTATTTTTCTTTTTCTCATGCAAAATAGGATTACAATTTCAAAATCAAAGGATTGTGGTATGTCAGACAATAAGCTCTATGCAGGATACAAGAAATATGTTTGAACCAGCAAACAAGCCACAATTCTTGCAGAGAAATATGGGTTGTGGTTGGATAAAGCTAAAATATTTCTATGGAATAAAAAAGACTTGGTAGTAAGAGCTTTCATTTGTTTTTCTACCATGCACACAGATTGCCAGAAGCTACAGGGACTATCTACCCTGCAATAATATACACTTGGAGGTGGAATTAGGGATACATTTGCAGTCTTACTGACTATATTTCCTCATTTTGCATGTTTAATTGCACAAATCAAATCCTAGGAATGTTGATTTGCGTGCACTATATATCTGATAACATAAAACAGATAAATCCCAAAAACATTCATTAGCAAAACAAACTTCAATCACTTCAAAGTTCATTGCTCATTCTGTTTTTCTAAGATGTTTATATCACTGCCTCAATCCCTTTCGTTTTGAAACCTCTAGCAAATGTTTTTGTTTAAAACATTTTGAAATATTTCCTTGTTTCATGCCATCCCTGTCTTGGTCTCTTCCAAAAATTATAATGTCATCATAAATATTCAAGGAGTCTATACACCATGGCATAACTTGTTAATTAAACCTTGATATTTCTTAGGTGCTAATGAAATTTCAAACATCAATCTGTAACATGGTGCTTTTGCATGATTTACAAATAGCATGCTCATTTTATATTTAGACTTAAGCCCAACTAACGAGTTCACAAAGAATGTGAAGACTCTACAGAGTCCTCACTTGGATACTGCAGAGAGTGAAAAACTGAAGGCCCTGTAATGAAAAACCTGATATATGGTTGGAGAAGATAGGGAAAATACTGCCATGGTAGCAGTCCCTTTCAGCAAACTGTGGAAGTCTGTACACAATCCGCCATTTTTTCTATTTTTTTTTAGAGAATTTTAGTGTGTAATTATCAGAATAATGTGCCTTTGTGTAGTCAAGAGTGCAGTCAAGTCCCTGCTCTTCCATGTGTTATGGTTTTAAACTCCTCAGGGTCAAGAAACTCTCAGCAAAGCATCTTTTATACAACTGCAAACAAATAGTTCTGCTTTACCAAACCATTCAGTAGGCAGATGAAGACATTACATTAATTAATGCATTTTAATTTTATATATATATATATGTATATATGTATGTATGTATATATCTGTTTAAATCGGTGAGGTTATGAATCAGTGAATATGAGTAAGATAGGAGAGGATTTGCTTTAGGATTCAGCACTCATTAATTTCCAGCAAATCACTCTGACAACTGCAGGCTGTGTTCCAGGGTAGGTACTTGGTATCTATCACAGAGAGTGTCTTGGTCATGCTATTGAAGCCATGTGCAACCTACTAAAATATCTCAAACTAAGAAATTCACTAGTAAACATATACAAAAAATTAAAGCACACAGGTTATAGCACATTTACAGTATTCCATCTTGTAATGATCAACTCATTTTCATGTGCAGACAGGGCCTGCAACCTCAATAATAGGAGAGGAGAATTTATGACAGACTCCATATGTATCTTTCAGAAGTTCTAAATAATAGTTTTCTGTCCTCACAGAGGAAAGAGAAAAGTACTACTCAGTTTGGAAATCAGATCAGTTTATTCTCTGAATACTAGAAAAATGAATTTTTCTCAAAGATAATTTCACTTGTTGAAAAGTATATATGCACACACAAGTACACTGTACACCCTATTTTATATAGATCTACAGCTGCAATAAAAAATATTATTTTGATTTGTATACTCTGGCTTTTCACTTTTTTGTTTTAAGTAACTGCAGGACAATTGAATATCTAATATTTAGGCTTACATCCAATGTTAGATAAGGAATGATGTTAAATCAAAAAAACATGGATCTTTGACAATATGGAAAAATTTTAAGGAGCCTACGAAACATATCTAAAACTAAATGTGCATACCAAACATATCTATAATGAAATATTTTCAGATTATCACTTTGTTGCATGGGATCCATTAGGAAACTGCTTCCACAATACTTCCATTATTTTGTGGATAGACATCTGCAGCTGCTACAGCTGTAATACAACAGAGTTAAATATTCTTTAACACTGTTCATCCAAACTTCATCTCAAAGCACTTTATGGGGGTGCAATAGCAGATGGAATGAGAAATTAAAATGTAGTTTTACAATGAAGTGACTATGAAATGGTTCTGTGGGGTTTTGTATTTATGGCATCTCACTGATCCCATAACAAATTTGCTTAGCTTAGCTTAGTTTATGGATAACATATTGATTTATTTATCAACCACTGTACTTCAGAATCCACCTAGCCCCACATATCATATCAAATTTTTCCAGATACCCATTCTCAAGATTAATAAAAGACTTTACAAAGGAAAAAAAAATTGTGTTCAAAATGTAGCCCCACAACTCAACAGATGGTCTTTAACAGAGATGGGAAGCAGTGTCTGCACTGTTTCACTCCATGTCTATTTCCATCTTGATTTAGCCTTTGAAATTTCCAAAGAGAATTTCCACTTGCTTAGATTCTTCTAATTAGTGAGAAGTTTATTTTCTGCAGAACAATGGTTGTTACATCTCTTCCTTTTAAACATTAATGAGACTTCTTTAATAGGATGTACAAGCCCCTGGCATTTCAGGTTAGCAGAAACTTTTTTCACTGAGAAACAGCAAATTCATTATTTTACCAAATCTTTAAGTCTAGCAGGTGCTACATAAGTAATATAAAGCAACATCTAGTTTCAAAACCCTTAGAAAATAATTGACAAGGTAGGCAATGAAGGATAGAGGTGATATAAGAAATAGCTAAAAATAACTCTGCTCTAAAAAGCTAAATAACGACATGGCAGGCACCATCTTTCTGGCAGACAGCATGACATGATTGCTCTACAGGTATCTGAGACACCTGAAGACACATATAATTCAAATGTAGATTTTGGCATGACATAGACAGCCTGAAAGAACCATAGGTACAAGAGTGAAAGAAACATGAAGAAGGCCCCAAAGATGTTGTCACTAACAGCAGATTCAGACATGACAGAAAGTTGTCTGATCAGTGACAGAACTGGGGCATGCAGAACTGTTTTGAAAGCAAGACTAGGGTGTCTGAATTAGGTCAACTCTACATAGTCCATCACATTCCCAGCTCTAACTGTTGGCTTTATCGATAACACACAGTGTAAAGTACTTGGTATTTTTATGCCCTTCACAGGTCAGAAATGCAACCTCAGAAAATTGGAATTTCCATTCCAAGGATATTAAATAAAAAATTGAAGCTGGATCTTTTTTTTTGTCCTTAACGATAAAAAGACCCAAAGTCAGTCAAGCCAAAGTCAGTCATAGCCAAAATACCTTGAAATAAAGTTTACGGGTTTGTTCTTGCTGTTAGTTTTGTGATTGTTTGTAGGATTTTTCTTTTCTTTTCATGTTGTCCATTCTGTGTATACTAAAAATAACTAAGGCACTTTGATTTTGTTAGTTAAAACTATAAATGTATTTTCATTTACTGCCATAACAATAAATTTCAAAGGCATTTCAGCAAATTAAAAATTTCCATCCTCTAATCAGTCAGCAGAAATTCTACAGAATTCACTCCCATTCAACAAGTCTGCATTAAAGATTTTAGCGTCTTGACAGCCCCTCAGTCTTCATCTATAATATTTATCAAAAACCATATATATTGAGCAGTTGGTATACAGGAAACACTTAGAAGAGCTTAATTCTTCCCTCTCTGAGAAAGTCTGGGCTGAGAAGGAATTTCATTAAAGCCCAAAGACTTTTACTCTTATGAAAACTCTCTGAACAGAATCAGGCTCAAATACAGAGTTTCTGGAGCAGGTCCAGTGCAGAGATGCACTGGATGGTCAAAGGTCTGGAGAATCTCTCTTACGAGGAAAGGCTGAGTGAGCTGAGCCTGCTCAGTCTCAAGAAAAGGTGACTGAGAGGGGACATCATTAATGTCTATAAATGTCTAAAGAATAGGTATCAAGAGAATGGAGCCAGGCTCTTCTTGATTGTGCCAAGCCATAGGACAAGAGGCAATGGACATAAAACGATACACACAGGAAGTACCACTTGAACATGAGGAAACACTTTTGTGGTGTGAGTGACCAAGCATTGGAACAGGTTGTCCAGAGAGGTTGTAGGGTATCCCTCACTGGAGACATTCAAGAGCCATCTGGACACAATCCTGTGCCATGTGCTTTAGGATGACTGTGCTTGAGCAGGGAAGTTGGACAATATGACCCACTGTCATCCCTTCCAAACTAACCTAGTCTGTGATTCCATGAAAGTTCTCCCTTTTATGTAGAAAAAAACCCACAGAATGCAATAAAAAAATATAGTAAATAATAAATAGTATAGGACACAGGGATACTAAAATCTTTTCATTCACCAAGGAACCGAAGTTGTAGGCTAGGAAGAGACTTGAAAATATGTTAAGTGCAGTAGTAAAAAAATGCTGTTTTCTGATGTAAAAGTGAGGCTCTGGAGGGTTGTTTCAGCTTTCACAAATTCTTTTAGCTTTCTCTTTAGGAGCAAAATTATGGGGACTTTAAGGTATTTGTTTCTCTATTTGACTTTCCTAAAGAAATAGCACTATTTTTAAAATTTTTTAAAATATTTAAAGTTCTATGGCATGTCATAGAAAAACAACTTAAAGATCTAAGCTTACAAAATATTTGAATTTTCTTTTATTCTACCAATTGAGGAAGATATTATTGAAGATAGTCCTGAATTTGAGTAAAGAATTAAACAAACTATGGCTAACAGCAATCATGATCCTGTTATCATTGCTAATGTATGGCTCAAACTAAGTCCTCCTACATCACTAAGAGGTACAGCTGATTCGGCACTTCTTCACAACCAGTAGCTGGAAACTGGAAATATATATCTATACAGCAGAAGCGTAGGATGCAATTTTTGATGAAACAATGAGAAGAAAAAGAAATCACTTCAAAAAAAGAGTCCAACTTCCAATTAGGAAACGCCCTGTCTGTGAGATCCTGAGCCAGTGAATACGTCTGCAGATTGGAAAGACTAAAATCCTTTCAAGACAAAGAAGATGTAGTTGGATGCCTGTTACAATGACCCTGAGAGATGTGCCAGCAGAGACTTTTCTCCTAATCAAACAGAAATTTCATTGCACAAAAACTAAATTAAGATTCAACCCTTTGTTGTGCAGGTTTAATAGACAGTAGAAAGTTAAAATCTTCTCTTGGTGACAGCATAATTTATATAAACGCTGAAATAAGCCTTGGGAAAACAGAAATAAGTATACTAGGAAAAAAGCCCAATGCAGACCCAAACATATAACAAAACAAACAAAAAAATTCCCCAAACCACAAACAAATAAACCAAAGCTAAAAAACCCAACTCTTCCAACAGAAAAGGTGTGAAATAAGAATATAGCACATTTTGAAATTGTCAAATTATAGACCTTGAGCATGTATCCATGACCTCCTTTCATAACATAAATTCTGAGAAAATAAATTCCTTAAGCTCAGAGAGTCCTTGCTATTTAATGGAAAAAGAGAGGATATTTAACAAGAATCAAGGATATGAGGAGCAGTTCTAAAATTTTAAGGTGATTGGCCTTGAATCCACCAGGAAATTACTCCTAAGACAAAAAGCCAATGACTCTATTAGTTTTGGGTTTACTTAATTGATATTATCATTGCAGATGCAGATACTCTTGCAGTTCTATATCAAAATTCAGTAAGAGAAAAAAGAAATACAGAAGCTGGCTAAAGAGCATCAAAGTAGTATAAGACCTAATTTCAGCATCCCTAAAAACAGTTTGGTACTGGTGGGTGGACCCTAGCTAGACACGAGGTGCTCACCAAAGATGCTCTGTTACTCCCTTCCTCAGCTGGACTGGAGAGAGAAAATATAACCAAAGGCTTCTGGGTTGAGATAAGGACTGGGAGAGAACACTGAGCAGGCAAAACAGACTTGTGGAAATAGGTTGAATTTATTACCAATCAAATCAGACTAAGTTAGTAAGAGATGAGAACTAAAACTTAAAACACCTTCCCTTACCCCTCCCTTCTTCCCAGGGTTGACTTGACTCCAGACTTCTCTACCTTTGTCCCCAACAGCGTGAGGGGACAGGAAACGGGGCTTGCAGTTACCTCATGGTGTTTTGTCTCTGCTGCTCCTTCCTCCTCAGAGGAAGAACTCCTCAAACCCTTTCCCCTACTCCAGCCTGGGATCCTTCTTGTGGGAGACAACTCTCCATGAACTTCTCCAATCTGTCTTTCCTGTGGGCAGATTTGCATGAACTCCTGCTTCTCCACTGACCTTGATCTCTATAGAGCTGCTTCTCTCACATATTCTCGCTCCTCCCTACAGCTGCAGTTGTTCTTGCACAGTAACTTTTCCTTCTCCTTCACGATGTTTTCACAGAGGCACTACCACTGTCACCGATAAATTTGAGCTTGTTCAGTGGAAGGTCCGTCTTGAAACCAGCTGGCATTTGCTCTATCAGGCATGAAGAAAGCTCCTGGCACTGATTTACAAAAACCATCCCTCGATGCCCCTCACTACCAAAACAGTGTCACATAAGCTCAGCATAATGACTTGACATGGAAGCACCTCAAAAGTAGCTGGATTACAATCCAAGCAGGCATCTACTGGATTACTATTATAGAGCTTCATAAACACATTTGTAAAAGACTTTCTTCCAATTTCCAGCCTAATACACGGACATGAGACACATACAGTACAATCCATTTTATGGAAACACCTTAAAAATGTTCTGCCATACTCAAGAAAAATGCTTATTTGCTTCAAGAATAAGAAAAAAATGCTTAAAACTAGATGAGGTTCACAAATCTGTTTCTTCTTTATCTCTGTATAATTTCTTAGCAAAATTAATACAATTCTGCCTTGTGCAGTCAGTGCACAGATACAGAAAATGCACTTAGTTAAAGATGAATCTAATTAGCACCTCAGTAAGTAGCACAGACTTTAATGTTATTTAATGTAAATACAAGGCTTAAAGTTTACATGGATTTAATATATTTTAAAATATTTTTAATTGTCTGGAACTTAGTAAGCTACTCATCTTATTCTATTTCTATATAGATGGCCTTATTACTGACACAAGTACTTAAACCTATGTACCAGTAAAAATTCTGCGTTACACTCCGTAGAAAAGTGATGTCTTTTAATTTCATGTAAAGACATTGTAATTTGGATGAGATTAGAATATTTGCTTCTCCCTGCATTTAATTATTTTTATCTTCACATTACTTCTCCATACTGTTTTGTTATTTTACAGCTATAAATTTCCCATACCAATATTTTCTTTTTTCTCTTTTTTCCTTTTTGTTTTGTTTTTCTGCTGAATTGATATTTTCATATTGTGTTTGATAGCTCCTTAGAAGAACTATACTTTATGAATTTTCCCTTTGGTAATCTCCTGGAGCCTTGATTAATATTTAAAGAAGTTACTGGGCATGTCAAAGACATAATAGACTTTAAACTCAGTAATTATCCTATTTCACTGCTTGATATATGCTATGTGGCTGTGAGTTTAGGTATTGAAGTACACAAATTGCTGAAACTGAAAGTTAGGGATTTACTTTTGCTGGTGAGTCTATGTCTATGACATTGTAATATGTCCAAAATATTTTCAGTGTCTGGAAAGTGTGTTTGAAATATGATGTCTCAATAGGTAAAATTTCTGGCTATATGATTCAGGGTCTATTTCTTGGACAACTCTTAGTATTGGAACTGTTTGGGTCATCTTCACTTCTTAAGGACTGCTGCAAAGCATATCTGTAAGTGACGATATTTGTAGTTTGAGATCTAAAGCATAATCCTTACACCTACCCTTGAGAGGATTCTCATGTGCCACAATTAGTCACCCTCTGATTGCTTTAGTTATTTCCTGAAAGCACCTCTTTCAATCTCCTTTTCAAGTTCCTCTAAGTTTGATAATTCCTTCTGAAATTCTTTCTTTTGTGACCTCATTACGTCTTTCTGAGAAAGGCACTCTGGAGACTTATATTCAAACAGTCTTTCATATTAAAATAAGAGTTTTCAACAGCCATGTACAAAGGCAGTTCCTGTTTTTCATGCTTTGTTGAGAGAATTATCTATGGTCCTTTAGGGTTGCAAGCAACAAATATTGTAAAGCTGAGGTATTTATCTCCCAAAAATAGGATTAAACTACTGCCTCTCTTGTTTTCTTTTTCTTTACCTTGGTGATGTCCTCATTTTAAGTATGTTTAAGTACTGTACTTTCTCAAGTGCTAGTCGTGCAGTTCTCCAGAATGATGTGACTAGTCTTTTTCTTTTTTTTTTCCCTAAACAACAAAAGAAAATAAATGTCCATAATCATGTCTTGAGTGATCCTTGCTGTTGCAGACTTAAATGAGAAAAAAATTAAGCAGACAGGAAAAGCAGAGAGGGAAAGAAAAAAGAGGGAGGGATACACAAGTTCTTTCTCACTAAACAGCAACATGAATTTTTGACTGTGAAGCAGCAGTCAGGAAATGCGCAGGTAAAATGTGATGTATAGGTATTATTTTCTGAGCTGTTGTGTATCGACTCTCAAGAATATTTCAGCCAACATTTTGTACTGGAGGAGAGTTTGGCAAGGCACTGGGACAACCTAGGGGCAACCAGTAGCAATATGGGAAGGCAGTTTATCACCTACTGGTAGATGCTTTGACAGAGTGTTCATCCACTGCTTCACTATCCATACTCAGTAGGCATGGAAGAAACTGCAGCCTGGAGCAATCACCACTGAGAAGATCTGATACCCTCAGTCAACCCCTGCCAACATACAGCAATTTCAGTGCACTTTCAAAGGGCACTTGATGTAGTTCTGAGGTTTTTCTTAAAATAAATCTAAACTTATATGTCTTTATAATTAGTTTAACACAAGTCTGTGTGATAACAAAATGCCACCAAAATATACATCCTGTCAATTGAACATGGGAGAACATCAGGGTGTCACACAGAAATCAGAACTCATCCTAATAGAACTCAATGGGAAGCCAAATCTAATCACACAATTTAATTTTGGTCCTGAGATTAAAAATGGGGGGAAAACTCACAATTCATTAATTCCTACAGGAAACCAACTCTGGATTTAGGGCACCTCTAGTGCCCTTTGTGCAAAAATATTCAAAAAGGTCTGTAGTTTGCATAAGCCATTTAAGCATTTTAGTTCCTTGCCTTCTCCCTTATTTGCCAGTGTGTGCTGGCTTTGGCTGAAACAGTGTTAGCGTTGAAACACATAATCACAGAATGATTATATGCAGTGCTTTTGTTGAAGAGCTCTGGGAATCAGGGGTGCAGACCCAAATCTGACTCTGGCATGGATCCGAGATGAACATATTTTTATACCTTTTTCATTATATAACTATATATTAATTATTAAACCCATATTGTTCTATTGTATACATTGATTAGGCCCCCCAAATATCCTTTCTCATGATTCTTGTTACAATTACATAATTTCTCATGATTCTTATTACGATTAAACAATAATTATATTCAATTACCAAACAATCATTACATTTAACAATCATATCATTTATCATATAATGATTACACAGGTGTAACTTCACATGATCTAGAAAAGACAAAGCTCAATATTCATTCCCAGGGCCTAGTTCCCTTTCCCAGGCCTACCAGACCCAACCTTTCTTTCCACCCCCTGAATCTATTGTATGCAATTCCCATGATTTTAGAAACATTTTAACCCTATGCTATCAACCGGATTAATTATTTCACTGTAGCTGGTATGGGTCTGTGTTTTGGATTTGTGCTGGAAACTATGTCAGTAACACAGGGATGCTTTTCTTATTGCTGTACAGTGCTTGCACAGAGTCGAGGCCTTTTCTGCTCCTCACCCCACCCTGCCAGCACAGAAACCAGGGCTGCACAAGGAGTCGGGAGGGGACACAGCAGAACAGATGACCCCAACTGACTCAGGGGATATTCCAGAGCATATGGCATCATGCTCAGCATATAAAGCTGAGGGAAGAAGAAGAAAGAGGAAGAAATGGTGTTTGTCTTTCCCAGTGAACATCAGGCGTGAAGGAGTCCTGTTTTCCTAGGGTGGGCTGAACACTTGTCTACCCACGGGAACTGGTGAATTAATTTCTTGTTTTGATTGGCTTACACACTAGCTTTTGCTTTACCTATTAAACAGTCTTCATCCCAACCTCTGAGCTTCCTCACTTCTACTCTTTGCATTCTCTTCTCCACCCCACCAGTGGGGAGTGATCAAGCAGCTGCATGGTGCTTAGTTGCCACACAGGATTCAACCACAACCAATACAAGGGAAAGCACTTAATACCACTAATTTAAAATTATTCTAAAAACAACACTTTTGAGATTGCAAGATTCTGTAAGAGATATCAGAGCAGCATGAGACTGGATCTTGCGTTTCACCCCTAGTCTCATATCTCTGTATATTTTCTATTGAGAAATTGATATGAACCCATACTCAAGGATAAGTACATAATTTATAAAAAAGCCTGGCTGCATCTACATTTAGTAACTGTGTTGTGAAATCCCTGATAGTTAAAAGAAGTTCTCACAGACAGCTGAGAATGAATCATAACAGAAAGTCTGTAACTTCTCCTGCCTTTGAAGACTATATTTTCCACTTGAAATACTTTTAGCCAATATAAACTGTCAATTTCTGATTTTAAATACAGTCATCCAGCTGAAAGTGCATTCATAATATTGTTTAAAAAACACTCTTTTTTGCTTTGTACTTTCAGTTGTAAAGGTGTGGGTATCAAAGGAGAAAGAGTCTACAAAAGAGCCCTGTAAAGTGTGTTACACCGAAAGAAGCCCATACCTGAAGGGAGTCAAGAAGAATCCTATAGGTGTTCTTGATCTACAGTTTTAGTGAAAGGTCACACTGGAAATGTTTATAGTTCTGACACTCTCTGGCTAGAGTCATATCGTTGCTAGGGTTGCTGAGCTGAGTAGCCCAAGAAAACCAAGGCTGATTCAGCTCCAACAGCAAGACGGGGCACATTTTCTCAATATGCACATAGACAATTGCATGTATTTTATACTCATATGTGTCACCCTGGCAAGCCACACAGATCAGCACAGGCAGAAATCATAACATTCATGCGAGCAGAAACCTCATCAGCCTTATCCTGTTTCCCTCACAGGCTGAGCAGACTGAAGATGCATTAGTGAGAAATATGCCTGTGTACATCTCTGTAGATATTGTGTCTATATCTGTATGATACACATCTCCCCAGGAGCTGGCCTTACAGTCTATGTGCTAATTAGAGCCCTTATGTCCTCATTCTCCCAACTGCTGGCACCCAGGCACCCAAAGCCCCAAGGCACAAGATACACACATGTGTAAGCCTGCACTGGAGAAGACCTCTGTCAGGACTTGTGGCTCTCTGGACTGGGGGCCCTGCTGGAGCAGGTTTGCTGGCAGGACTTGTGATGCTGTGGGATACCCATTCTGAAGCAGTCTGTGCCTGAAGGTCAGCACCCTGTGGAAGGGACCCAAGCTGGAGCAGTTAATGAAGAGCAGGGCCTGTGGAAAGGACTCATGTTGTAGAAGTTTCTGATGGTCTCCTATGGGATGAACCCCATGCTGGAGCAAGGGAAGAGTGTGGGGAGACCTCCCTATGAAGAGGAAGGAGTGACAATGTATGATGAACTGATTACAGCACCCATTCCTCATCCCGCTGTGCTGCTGGGAAGTCAGTGCAGGTAGAGAAAATTGGGAATGAAGCTGAGCCCAAGAAGAAGGGAGGGGTGAGGGAAGGTGTTTTTAAGACCTATTTTTTATTTGTCATTATTCTACTCTGATTTGATTGGTAATAAATTAAATTAAATTCCCCAAGTGTGTTCTGTTCATGACAGTAATCACTGTATGACCTATCTCTGCATTTATCTTGACCTATGAGTCTGTTTCTAGTTGAGGAGGGGAGTGATGGAGCAGCTTTGGTAGGCACCTGGCATCTAGTCACAGTCAATCCATCATGTTCTACCGAAGCACACCATAAATATTTTTGTACATTCCCAGCATATTCTTCCTCTGGATTCCATACTGTGTCCCATATACCTAGGCAGTCACCATACTCACTGTGAAAGATGACTTAGAGAGAAGCTCCCACTGTTTTATCATGGTGGATGCAACCTGCTCCATGAGAAAGAAACTCTCCCAGTACGCACCTGGAGGACCTGGAAATGGAAATTTTCTCTGATTGCTTTGTTGAGTTTCGTCCACTTGTCCTTGTGCTTCTCTGGCTTCTGTACATGTAGATCAGAGTCTTTTATTATAAAAAGGCCCCTGCAGGCACCTCAATCGAAATTGAGATCCCCTAAAAGACATTTTGCAGCTTTTCTCCCATCCTAAAACATCAAAGCATCTATCTGATATTTCAATAAGAGCTTATGTCTTTTTTGTGTTCATAGACATGCTAAAACAGCTACCTATTGAAACTGTGGAATGACTGGCTCTGTGGTGCTCGGCAACATTCCGCCAGGTTCATAAGTCAGGCATTCATCATCCATATTGCTTTCACAGTAGACAAAGGAAACTTACTACTAGTTCATTTTCCCTTAGGGGTTAAATAGGAAATCTAAATTAATTTTCCTCTTCATGGTAAGATTTGAACCTAAAGAGGTCTTAAACTCAGAGGCAAAAAAAAAAAAAAAAAGAAAATTACACTGAAGAATAAAATGCATGGTAAATATACATAGTCAAGAACAACACAACCAACTGAAACATCATCCCTGTGAAATAACGGAAGGGTTTGCTACCATGGAAAATGTAAAAGTTTCAAGCTACAAAAATTTCTAGAAGAGAAATTCATGCACCCTTATCTATAATTTGTGATTCCCAAATATGTCACTTCAATGATCTGAAAAATGGAGAAGCCTTTTTTGGCTCTTTGGATTGCCAAAATTCTAGTATTAACTTTAAAAAAAAAAGCCAACCAAAAAACAAAACAAAACAAAGCAAAAACAAAAACCCACAAATGGATAAGAGTGCTCTATTTACAAAAGCCTACAACATGCAGACTTGCAGACTTTCCCAAGAATGAAATTCAGTCTGGGCTATTCACATGGTCAGCTGGGGTTTCTTTGAAAACTCTTAGCTGAGACAAAATCAACCACTTCTAGGTAGATTCTCATTTCTCTATTTCTTCCTGTAAGAACCTGAAATTAACAGTTGTGTTTTCCTAAAAATTGCTTTAATTAGAGGTGAAAAATAATTAAATCATAAAGATTAAAAAATAACGTATGACCATTTAACTTCTTACTGTGGACTTTGTAGGCATGCTCAGAAGATGTCTTAAAACTATTTAAAGACATAGTGGAAAGGAAAAGGGGGCATAATTATATAAAAAAACCAAGGCACTACTGTCTTGTCTTTGTCTTTTGAAGACAAATAACCAGAGTAGATTTTGCTCTCACATGTAGAAAAATAAATAGGAAAGTTAATTTATGTATGTATCAATAAGGAAGTCACCAGATAGATGGCTGTTGGGTATTTTTAATAGAGTGCTGGGAGGGAGAGGGAAAGGGAGAGGGAAAAAAAGGAAGACGGAAGAGAAGGGGAAGAAAAAGGGGGAAAAAAAAACAGAACGAAGAAAATTGAAAAACAGTGGTTTCTGCATTAATAGAAGTAGAAAATACTTGAGAAAATAATCAGGATATCAGGTACCTCATATAAAAATCAAATAAAAGAGTTCATCTTGAATTTTTAATTCTTGAGAGCAAGTCTTGATATATGCAGTAACAAAAGCACCTTAATGATACCTCCATCTTCTTCAAACACGATGTATGCTCATCAATGACTAGAAAAATCAGGGGTTAATGTTTGCTGTTAGAATTATTTCAGTTCTAATATCAAGCTCCTATAATATATCAAATAGAGTATGTTATTTTGCATCAATACACTTTTTCCTCTATTAAGACTTTTTTTGTATTGGCTGAGCTGGAGTTCATTTTCCCAGAGCAGCCCTCACAGTGCTGTGCTTTGCCCTGGTTTCTGGAAAGGAGTTGATAACCCTGCAGTGTTTTGGCTGCTGCTGCTGCTGCTGGGCAGGGCTGGCACAGCATTAGTGCTGTCTCCCAACATCCCAGCCCCATCAGGGAGCTGGGGATGGGAAAGCTCCTGGGAGGGGACACAACCAGGCCAGCTGACCCAAATTAACCAAAGGGCCATTCCATGCCATGTGGTGTCAGCTCAGCTATAAAAGCTAAGGGAGGGAGGAATGGATGAGTATTTGTTATCTGTAGTGTTTGTCTTCTGGAGTGACTGCTTCATGTGCTGAAGCCCTGCTGCCTGCGAAATAGATGGACAACACCCATTGACAGGAAATAGAGAATAAACTTTTTTTTCTCTTTGTTTATGCAAGTGCAAACTTTTGCTTTTTTGCTTTAGTGAGCTGCCTCAACCTACAAGTTGTTTTCCACCTTATTTTCTCTCCCCTGTCCTGCTGGGAAGGGGAGTGATACAGTGGTTGGTAGGCACTTGGCATCCAGGCAAGGTCAACCTTCAATGCATTTCAGCTTGGAAAGACAACTATTAGCACAAGTTTCCTTGTTTCAAACAGCTGAATTCCTAATAAAACATTACATCCATTTTATTCAGCAATATGGCTAGAATTTCTCTGATTTTGTACCTTATGTACATCAAGAACAAAAAAATCTTAAAAATACTTCAGCATTTTTAGGCTTTCTTTTCTACTTCTGCCCTCAGTCTCACAAAGCAGAATGACAAAGACCAAATACATGTGGCAAATACATTTCACTTAAACCTGGACAAACCAGTCAGAATTCCCCTCCCCCATTCTGTTTTTAATTCTGTATTTTTGTGGTCTTCATAGTTCGTTTTGTGCAGAAAACTTGCATGTATTTCTATATTCCTCTTAAATTCAGAAAAAAATTTATCAAAATCTCCTTTGAAATACTTTTCATCAAAATGAGGCAGTCACAAATCTCTAGGTGAACAGGGACCATTGTTGAAATTACTTGGGATGCCCTGGAAACAGAATGTGGTACAAAATAGAAAAATATTACTTCAAGTAACAGGAAGTGGTTGTTTTTTTTTCTCTGCACAGACAAAGATGTCAGGAATTCTGATTATATTGTTGCAAAGCATTCTTAACAAACAAGATATTTCCTCTGAATAAGTTGGCCAACCTTGAGATTTTTTGCCTTGTAGAAACCAACAGGGAATCAGAGGGCCTCAGGCATTCCATATAACTATCCTCTTGTTATGGAGATTGATTGACTTAACTTAGCAGAAATTTGAACAGCTTGCAAATCTGCTACAGGGCAAACTCTCCTTTAATGAAAGTTTTCCAGAGTCATTGGACCAAGTTTTTCTTGTACAGTTTTGCTGAAGATGCACCAACACCAATGAAGTAATATTCTGTCTCTGTTTTATTTGTAATGAAATTACTAACTACAGGAAAATGAAGAGCATGAGAGAAATAAAGCATACGAAAATAAGTATCACAGAATAGCAAAGAATTAGTGTAGCCTTCTCCCCAAATCAAAATTTGCTGAGACTATTTATGCTATCATTTTATTCCTATCTACTTCAGCATATAAGAACAGAGCTCATTCCCTGCAGAAATGTCCTAGAGATAGGATGTGTTAATGACTGTCTAGTGCAGTAAATTATTGTGAGAAAATAATTTAACCCATGAATTACCAGGATGACTCCATGGTGTCATTATGCTACTCCAGCTTTAATAGTTTAACAAGAGTCATTACCTTTCATTTGCCTGAGCCCTATGAGCAATAGAATGAAAATTCACAGTATCTCTACAAAAAAAAATTTGAGTTTGATCCATCCATGCAACAGTATGTGCTTTCATTTTGCAGTAATGAGTGGAGTAACAGTCCTCTATCCTCCAGCAGGGAGACAATTAGGAGTAAACTATAAATGAGAATTTCTTCTCATATCTAGTGAACCAGACCTCCAAGGACGCAAAGAAGTCAGGCTATGCTCTTTGTCTATTCCCTTCACCGAAAACAAATAAGTAGATCAGTTTTTTCAACCAAATGAGCTAAGCTGGGGTCCTAAAACTGTTGTTACTTACCTATATGAAAGTACATCCAAAAAAGCTATCTTGAAAATACATTATTGAAGCTGCAGAAGTAAGTGCTCAAGTGCTAAGAACCAGAAGATTCCTGCTCCCTGTAGAAAATAAATTCAAGCTTCTAGCACATTTCTCCTACACAGTGAGTAAAAGAACGCCTTTATGGAAGCAGTATAAGTGTAGTCAAGTGTAACTGTGTACTCAAGAATGCGCTTGAGAGAAAGAGATGTCTCTGGAACTGCAACTCTTGTGCATACCCAAACACACATGCATGCTGCTCCCTCCTTTCCCAGGCTTCTTCTGTGCAGCAATTCTCACATACAAACCCCAATGCTCAGGGTGAGGCAGTAGTCAGTGTGTCCTAACTCTGACAACTCATTACAGACTAGGTAAAAAAGCAGTATTTTACTAGTGTCTTGGCCAATTACCAGGGCAAAAATCACAAATAATTGTGACTTCACTCCGAAACTCTACATTAGAGATTCTAGATCCTACCCAGTTTCAGATATCATACTGAGCTAACTAGATACTGGCTTTACGAAAAACCCCAGACAAAACAGTGTTGCCCTTTTTTTAGTCACAGCCATGGATAAGAGATGATTCTGTGTCTATTGTCAAAACGAGCTTAATGGTTCAGAGTTCACCATATTTTGTAACCCATTATTTCTTCTGTATTAATATAGTGGCTTAACCTTTTTGCACATTATCAACTATGAAGATATCTTAAAAGACTGAATCTCCATTTCATATGAAAGTTAATTACAGTTTGGAGCAGCTAGGAAAAAAATAGGACAAAATTGGATTACTTGTGACAATGTTGTGACAGGCTTTTGCATATGATGATTTGCAATAGCCTTTGAGTTCTGGGTGCAGCTAGATGATAGTGATATCAAAACGATCTTGAATATGCAAATGTGCTTATCTATGGCATCTATGACAAAACTTTTTTTTTTCGTTATAGGTACGAACAGCAAACAGCAGGGATAAAATAATTCCCTGGAGTTTCATATCTCTGCTGATGATCCCAGACATTTAAAATTCTGAACTAAAGTATCTTCAATATTTCTAGGGCAGGTTTTTATGCATTCATAATTACTTTGTAAAAAAATTAATCCTATTAAAATTCAGACAGAAATATTGCTTTTTTTCTTATTTTTACATTTTGCTTTAGAATAAATTGAATGTAACATATACGAGAACATTGTGCATAAGAAATTCATATGACAATTTTTAAAGAAAATAATTTCTATAATGTCTAAGTAGGTTTTTTTTACTTACATAACTTTTTTGTTTTAGCTAAATTTAAAATATTTAAATGGCATAAATTTGCATTAATTTTATTGCCAAAGGTAAAATGAAATCCACACAAAATTCCAGTTCATATTCAACTTAGTGAATATTTTTATTAAGAACATATCAGGGAAAGGTCAATTTTTACACATGAATAACTTGAATTTGTATTTCAGATTCTTACACTTTAATCCCTGCAGCAAAACTTTCAACTGAGCAGAAAATATTTTTTCAATGAGCCATTTACTAAAACAATCACATAAGCGTACTTCTAACACTGAATGAACTACCACTGTGACAATTTGCCATGATTTAACTTTCAAATTTGAAATTGCTGACATGATGACAAAAAAGACAAATAATGAGAGCAAACACATTACAGGAAAGGGCACAATTTTTTTTTGGTAATTGTCACAGAATTGTGTCAAAAGGACATATAGCTCCTGTTGTGGAAAATGTCTTGTATCTTTGTTCGATCCCTGTTTCATACTGCGTATAATAATTTACAGCTCTTGGGGAGCAAGTGTCACCTACCCAAAACAGTGCATTTCCAGTCTTAAAAGCTTCTTCATGTTATTGCTTAAAGTCTTCATTCTCAATACTGTGTTTTGCATGTCACCTGTTTTTCCCAATATTTTTCTCTTTATACTTACAGTGTGTTTCTAAATGAAACAGCCTTTTATATCCTCAAAGTATTAGCAATTTCTCAACTACTTTTAAAATATTTTTTAAATGAAAGAATAAAAAATTGTATAATATCTTGTTATTATTATTTAACGATATCTTAGTATTAATTGGTTTTAGTCAGTATAAGAAACTATTGACTTAAGACACTTTTCCGTCAATATAACGACAATTAAAGAATGTTTATAGCTTGCCCCAGAAACAGGCATTCTTACTGTTGTGAGATACAATTTTGCTTTTACAAAGAAATATCTGATTTCATAGAACTGCAGATACATCAGCAGAGGATCTAAAGACATGACATGCTTTATGAACTACTGAAAAACAATTGTTTGCCTGCTATTAACTCTTATTCTAAATACACTTAAAAGCTGCACAAGTTTATTGGTAAGTGTAGATTTTTTTCTTCATGGAAGACTGTACTTCCTAAAAAGAATTTCCATTATTTTTTTTCCATTTTCCAAGCCATAAGGTAATCAAACCATTTTTAAATAGGTATGTTGTAGTTTTGATTTGTTAATTTAAATATACTTATTTTTTTGTTGTGAGATAGAACCAGGAGCAAAAGAGCAAGGTAGGCCTAAAACTTAAAAGGGTATAAAAAGAAATTCATTAACTACAATTACACAAAGAAAGAAAGAAACAAATTTAGAGTAAGATTTTCAGACCACTCTCCCTTCTTCCCATTCTTTCTTAACAACAAAACAAACATACAAAAAACTACTTCAGCCAGTTTTCAACTTAAATAGTCTTTTTCAGTTTACTTCAGAGAGAGACGTTTTCTCTTGTTAGGCCATAGGGACTTTTTTACAAGGAGGGGAAAAAAAACTAGATTTTCATGGTTTTATCTTTTACAATTTGCATTCGTCCAGAAAAAAAAACTTGCAAATCGTGAAGCTCTTCCTATCTTCACAGCTTTCCTAAAGCTGTGCTTATGGGCCATGTTAAGCTTATGAAGTATTACTTTTAAGAATAAGTTGTTTTATTTTTTTCTTTCTGGTCACGCTTTATTCTCAAAAAACTGAGATCTCTTTCTTTTCTCGAGGCAAAGATTTTTTACACAGATGCTTTTGGTCAAATGATTTATCAAACAGAACACTCCAACCCCACATGTCTTTTTTCCACGGTGTTTAAGAATTTTTAGTGCGATATCAGTTAATCTCTACAATTTACAAAAGGATTTTCAGCCATCTTCTCAGCATCTCCTCATTTTCCTTCCATCTAAAAAAACTTAGGGCTTTATTTCTCCCTTTTCACACTGGAAAGGATTGAAAAGTGTGCAAGTCTTATTTGAGCATTTAAAGAGTTAAGATTTCACATGGAGAATGCAAGGCTACAATGCTAGAGCTGTGCCAGGATCTCAGGAGACTCAGGCAGCGCTGAAAAAGAGAAGGAGGGGGAGCGGCTGGGACCTCACTCAGCTTCCCTGGGTCTCAGCTACAGCACCCACTGTTGATGCCCACCACTCCTCCCTGCTGGGCCATGCCAGCTCCCCATACAGGGGCCCGGCCCTGCCCCTGGCCACCACTCCTCCCTGCTGGGCCATGCCAGCTCCCCAGACAGGGGCCCGGCCCTGCCCATGGCCACCACTCCTCCCTGCTGGGCCATGCCAGCTCCCCAGACAGGGGCCCGGCCCTGCCCATGGCCACCTCTGCTCCCTGCTGGGCCATGCCAGCTCTCCAGACAGGGGCCCGGCCCTGCCCATGGCCACCTCTGCTCCCTGCTGGGCCACGCCAGCTCTCCAGACAGGGGCCCGGCCCTGCCCTGCTGCCAGGCCGTCAGGCCTGCAGTGGAGGCAGGCAGGACTTCTTACTTGCACTGCTGCCAGAAGAAACAAAAAAGCTCTTTTCCGGGTTACCTCCTTCAAAATGAGTTTTCACGGAGCGAACTAACTTTCTCCAATTGGTTCCTCAGGCTGTCAATAACCAAACCAGCCTTCAATTGTTCTCATCAACTCACAGAAAAAGTTCTCACAGAGAAAAACCTCTCTGAGTCTGTCCTCCCCAAGTGAAACCATCACAAGGTAGAAACTAAAATTTATCAAAACTGCATTGTATTGAGGGTTATGAAAACAAAACAAAACTGATCAAACAAGTTGATTCATTCCTCAAAAGTGAATTTGGAATGCACCCAACTCATCTAAAAAAAAATAGAACATTACAGCACTGAAAATTTTCTGCATTCAGAATGTGAACATGTCCTTGAATTTGAAAATTTAAAATTTTAAAATTCTTACATTTTCTATTTTATTGATATTTTGCATAGGATAAAAAAGGGGTGTTTTTAATAAATTCATTTACATACAGAGACTATCTTTGATAGGAAGGAACATGATATAACTATTCTTGACTTAATTGACATGCATGGAAGAATTTGATCTGAATTAAATATTTGAAAATATTAATTGCTGGGTGATTTTTTTTTAAATTTCCTGTTTATTTACTTGTATATGGCAAAAGTTATTGTCAAGATCTTATTTCATGCAGTTTGCTAAACATTAAAAACATGAGAACCTGGTTTTGTTATTCATGATACTAGCTAGAAATAAACTTTTAAAGAAATTGATCTTACTGTGATATTCACCTTTTTGCAGTTTATGACAATATAATGATGAATTGTCTTGCAGTAACACTCACTGAAGTCATGAAAGGTTAATAACTCATTTAAACATTCATTACATGTCCCTATCAAAGTCATCTTAATTTCACAAAGACATCTAAGTTTCTCTTTAGGGAAACACTCTCTCAGGATTCAAGTGTGATTCTTTATTAACAAAATGGCAAGTGCAAAGTTACATGTCAAAACCCTGACTGATGATGCTGCAAATTGGTTCTTCCACCAAAGCAGAAGACTTTAAATTACTGCTTTTTAAAGGTGTGCTCCCTCAAAGACAATTAATGTGTCAGTTGTCAGTCAGGATTATTTAATTTCCCAGTGAGGGCTAAGAAAATGGGTACAGCAGATTGATGAACAGAACGTGGTGGTGCCCACAAGAGAATTCTAATAATGGTGCTGATTTTCTACCTTTATTTGGTCTCAGATTTAAGAATTAAAAGTTCAGTATGTCAAGTAGAATTTAGAAATTTCTCTTAATACATTCAAAAGCAAGCAACCAAACAAACAAAAACCAAACCAAACAACAAAAAAACCCCAAACCATTACAAAACCCACATAAGAAGCCAAATCATCACAAGGACATGAAGTTTCAAGGAACATAATTTTCCTAGGCATTCATAATTTTCCCCATGCAAGTCATAAACAAGCATGATAAAATTGCTATTTCCAGTACATCTGTTTTGTTATTTTTCTTGTTGACAAGCTATGCCCCACACAGCCCTATCTCCGAATGAGCAATAGGTCACCTAAATGTTGTAACAAGATTTTAAATACTCTTTATTCTGTGATTCAGGACAGTGGTTTTTAACTGATGTCCTATGACTTAGGAATGTCATCATGTTCAGAATTCAGGACTCTTTGAATCTGCATTACTAATTTTTCCTGGTCCAAATCAAAAGTGTTCTCCAAAAAGGAATCTTGAAGTTAAATACACTTATCTACTGTTCAATTCACATTGTGGACCATTCTTGGACTACATCAGCTGACTTTCTTCCAAATGAAATTAAATTGGAAAATGCAATAAATCCAGGATTGTAAATCATTCAGCCCATGAGTCTGCACTGAAGCCAGCCTGAAGTGTACTCTCAGAAATGACATGGACCTGAGATTCTCAGCATCAAACTTTCCAGTGCATAAATCCATTCCAACCACATCATTTGCTGATGTATACATAGCTCAGATCTCTCCTGCTTTTCACTTGTCATCATGTAGTCAAACTTCCAAAATATAAATATTTCTGTAGAAATGCAAAGAAGACTTGAATTGAAATAAATTCTGAGAATTTGAGAAACAGAGGCCATGCAGAAAAACTTCAATGTGGAAACAGTCATCCCAGTTATGTTTTGCTCTTTGCACGTCCTGATGCCTCGAAAAACAAACAGCATAAAAAGCATCACCGTGCCTTTCAATAAGATAAATGTTTGCTGTGTACACAGATGGGATTTGATAAACCCAGAGGGGTAACATACAGATAAATATATTACTAAGTTTTCTGGAAAAAAGGAGGCCATATGCAGTAGATTTCCATTCTCTGAACAAATATGATCATCAAAATTGCTGTCCAGACATTTGTCACATTAAAACTTGCAGTATGTGATATTACTTAAATCTATTGTTTTTCATTTTATTGATTCAGAATTCAATTTTTTCAGTCTTCCAGTAACAAAATACAGTGTTTCTAAAGACAGCGTTTCCCTTTAATTTCCCTTTAATTTCCCTTTAAGCATGTAAACATGCTGAGTTGTTCAAGAAATTATATCAGAAGAGCAGAGTGTTCCCTTGAAACTGAGGCTGGTGTATAATGGAGTGTAAAAAATAAGATCTCTTCATGTATTCTGCTAAAAAGAGATTTTGTACTAGAACAGGGAGTAGAAAATCCTATGTGCAGTTTTTTTTGTATGGCAAGATTCTACCAACTAAATTAAATAAAACAATTAAATAAATATTGTATTATTACTTATTTTATAAATATATAACATTTATTGAAATAAGAATATAACATTAATTAGAAAATAGAAATAGAATGTAAATGACAGAATTTTTGCTAATCCTTACAGAAGTTCATATTGTCATGAAGAAAGAATGTCTTATCTTTCAAGAATCTAATCCAAAATGCCTACGGTGCTTTTTGTTCAAAGCTGTAGGTAACATTAGGCAGCAGAAATAAAGACCATGTAGCCAAGGAAATGTGTAAAACCAATGCTGATAAAGTATCTATATCTTAAGGGTAGAATCACAGTGTACTTTGTAAAATACATTAATTTCTTTTATTAAGGTATTTTAAATGTGTTTTTGAGTGTGTACAACAGGAATGGGTACAAGACACAATTCATTAGGAAAATACTCAATTGAAGAGGAATACTATTCCTGTTTCATTCATTCCAATAGTTTCTTGTTTTCTGAAAACTTCTCTGATTTACAGATTTGATTGATCATTTTTAACATTAAAATTAAATCTAGCTGCATAATCTTACATCGTATTTATATTTAGAATATATACTGTTATGAGCATATGAGAGTACTTTGATAGCCTTTGTATTTCTTTTCTAAGACATGGTTGACAGGGATTCAAAGCCACTCTCAATAAACTTAGCTATATGTATTAAAATATTTAATAACATTTTGCTACTGGAAGACATGTCTGAGGAAGTACTATATTCTGAATCATCTAAATTGTGGCATCTGGCTCACTTTAAAATTCATTTTTATCTGAGTCATCTTATTCTTTTTTGCAACTTGACAGAATAGCTTGACTCATTTTTAAAGACACAAAATGTGTTTTTAATTTCTCAGCATGTGAAGAACTCCTTGACTGATAATGTTATCCCTCCTTCTTTTCTTCCAATATTAAAAGTTATCTTGTTTTCACTGCACTAGTCTCTACACATTTACTTTTTAAAAGTCAACCAGATTTAAAGCCCTTAGAAAAGAAAAGAAAAAAAAAATCCCAGACTTCTGCACTTAACAGGTGTCTTTCTTGTGGTTAACCTATGTGCTGTTCACTTTCTGAAGTGTTAAATTTGCTTCAGGGATCACCAAGATGAGAAAACTTTCTCTGCATAAAGATGGAGCTGAAGCAGACATCAGCTTCAGTCTGAAATCCAGTGGATGGAAGGATCCTTCCTCTATTTCATGACTATGTAAAAGACTTGAATATCTTTAGAATAGCAATCATCACAAGTCATCCAAAAAGTTTTGGGAAAAAAAAAAGTTTATTCTGGAGAGGGTTATGCAACATCCTTGGGCTGGGGTGATATTCTGCCAGTGATTCTCCAGAATGGCGAGAATGAGGAAACATTTTTATCGTATTCCAGGGAAGAAACTTGCAGGCTTAATACAACTTTTACATTTAACAGCATTCCTGAAATCCTGCCTGTTAGGTCAACTTATTCCAAAGATGATGTCATCCATGGACAAATTGTTCTTTATCTTAAAATACATGCTTAAGTGGAAAGCTGACAGATGGCATAGAAGAACAAGGCAATAGGCAAAAAAAAAAAAAAAAACAACAAAAAGGTTTTCATATATTTGTATAAACTGAGTCCCATAAATATATATTTTTAATACTTATGGTTGTCCTTTGGAATAACATGGAATGTTCTCCAACCCACTGGCAAATAGATGACTGAGGGTTCCACACTTCTGCTTAGGAAGCAGGTCTTGTTTCTGGACACTGGGATTAAGGATGCTGTGTAACCTTACAAATTTTTTCCTGCCACCAAAGATCAGACAAAGATGACCTTCATTACATCCTTTCTGGTGTGACATCTGACTTTTTGTCTGTCCTCTCAGGACTAAAATTAATCTTTGTTATTTCTGAAATGCATAGAGCAACCATTCACAGAAATATAGGTATATATGGAGCACTAAGTCAATTTTCTTCCAGCACTGTAAATACTTTGTGTATTTCATTATTTTGTGTATTTCATTCCATATTTTATTCAAATTTAGAAAAAAAATCTGATTCCACTTAAACCAGAAAATTATGTTTCATTAGGTTCCAAGAGAGAAGAAACAGCAGGAGACAAGACAAGGAAAGGGGAAAGGAAGGGAAATTATTTTGTAACTATTCAGACGCAAATATTAAATGAAAACTATGAACATTCCAGAGGGAAGCTACTGCTGGGAGATCAGAAACTATGCAGATTAAAATGTATTTGTTTAAATTGCCTAATTTCCTTGGCATTTTTTGAAGAAGAGCTAAATCTTATTCTGAGAACACAAACAGGACAGCCCTCAAGGATTTAATAATGAGGCACACTTTTCCCTCAAAAATGTTTTGTGTCACATGTTAAAAGCTTGCAATAATTCAAAATGTATATTTGGCTAAGTTTTAACATATTGCAAATAGGGATGACAGAAATGCCAAAATCTATAAATACAAAGGGCTATTCGTTTACTGGAATTAATTCTCTGTGGACAAAAGATGAAAGAGTTAATCAATTTTGTAACCAGCTTGCCCCTTTTCATTAGCATCAGCAAGGTCAAGAAATGGTAATATGCATAAGAAAACACATAATATGTTTCTCTTTGCTTCTCTTCTCCTGTCTGGGAAGTGATAGGTCCTCATAAATATTTTTAAAAGGAATCCCATAACCTTAGCTATCACACAAATGATCATTAGTCTGATTACTGCCTTTTCACCCAAATTCTTGTTGCTTAGCTCTGTGCCTTTACTTAGCCAGTGAGATCCTTTTTTAAGACCAAAACTACCTAGAAGTGATTTTGAAATTTAAGAAATCTTAACTGCTCTGAAAACAGCCTCCACAGGCCAAGGAACTGGAAGAGCAATTGTTACCAGAGAACTATACTATTAAATTTCTAGAACAGAAGTATAGATATATAGTGGTAGAGCAGAAAAGAATCAGAATCACTGAACTGTTTGGATAGGAAGGGAGCTTAAAGATCATTCAGTTACAAACCCCCTGGCATGGCAAGAGACATCTTTCACTAGAACAAGTGGTTCAAAGCTCCATTCAACCTGGCTTTGAACACTTCCTGGGAGGGGGATCCACAACTATAAATATCTCAAAGCTGGGTGCCAAGAAGATGGTGCCAGACTCTTCCAGGGGTGCCCAATGACAGGACAAGGAGTAATGGGTAGAAACTAAAACACAGGAAGTCCCACCTCAACATCAGGAAGAACTTCTGTACATTGAGATTGGCAGAGCACTGGAAAAGGCTGCCCATAGAGTTCATGTTGTCTCCCTCTCTGAAGAGATTCAAAATTCACCTGGATACCTTCCTGTGTCAACTGATCAAAACCCACCTGTCCCCTTCCTTGGCAGGGGAGTTGGACCAGATTATTTCTAGAAGTCCCTTCCATCAATAACAGTTTTGTGATTCTCTGGGCAACCAGAGGTTCCAGTACCTCACCACTCTAACAAATTTCTTCTTAATATTTCATCTAAACCTCCTCTCTTTCAGTTTAAAGTAATTTCCATTATCCTGAGACTATATACCCTTGTAAACAGTCCCTCTTCAGTTTTCTTGTAGGCTCATTGGAAGGCTGCCGTATGATCTCCCTGGAGTAAGGATCTCCTCTTACATGGGTGGAGTAGAGGGGAAGAATCACCTCCCTCAACCTGCTGGCCACACTTCTTTTGGTGCAGCCCAGAATACAGCTGGCTTTCTGGGCTGCAAGTGCACATTTCTGGGTCATGTTAAGCTCCTTGTTAATTAACAGCCCTAAATCCTTTTCCTCAGGGCTGCCCTTGATGCATTCTCCACCCAGCCTGTATTTGTGCTTGGGACTGCTCTGGCCTACATGCAGGACTTTGCACTTGACCTTGTTGAACTTCACGAGGTTTGCACAGGCACCAATTCCAAGCCTATTACAGTCCCTCTGGATATCATCCCTCGCCTCTAGCCTATTGACTGTTCCACATAGCTTGATGTTGTCAGCAAACTTGCTGAAGGTGCCCTCAATTCCGCTGTTATGTGGGAGGAAGTATGTCATGAAGGAGAAAGCAAGTCATGAGGATGATGCAGAGACATGAGCTGAGTGGCTGACAGCCTTAAGAAGTGTTCAAACACTGGATTATTAGGTATTTTGATGTGAGACTTCCTTAATTCTTCTTGCAAAACAGTTTTGCTATTAAAATACAAAATGACCCTTTCTTACTAGTACTTAGCCGGACCACTGGGGTATGATAAGTATTATAGATTTTTCACTGAATATGGATAATGAGCCGAATAGACTCTTTATAGATTTGTGCCTAAAATTCATCTAAATCAAACTTCTTCCCTAGTGCTATTGAAAAAAATAGCAACAGGAAAACCTGTTCCCATTCTGAAGTGCTTCTTCTCCTCATAAACAATATACTAAGCTTAAATATTTAATTTTATCCTGAAAGTTCAGCTAGGACCTGAAGCACCTCACTCAAATTTTACATAAATATTAGTCATGCCTTAAGTATTGCAGTGCACCAAAAGGTTTATGCATATCTCACAACTTGCTTCAAACCACAAACCAGAGTTTCAGTGCAGAGTAAGCTCTATGTGTAGCTCTTTGCACAACACAGAATCATTGACAGAGTGAATAGACACAAGTATTTAGCAGAAAATATCATGAGAAGTATATAAAATGAATCACTACACAGGGAACAAGTCTGTTTCTCTTAAAACGTGGATTGGGAGAAATCTGATAATGTTTCATCACACATGTCTCAGGTATAACCCTCTAAAGCTATCAACCATGTAGATCACTCCTTCACATTCATTATGCATAGTGCCTTAGTGCCTGTGTCTTTTAAGCTGTAGAATGCAAGATGGCTGGAGGTTAATACCAGGTTTCCTATGCATGCTATCTTTGAAACCAGCATTCTGTATCCATTTAGGATTCAAGCAAATTGAACAGAGCACAAAAGTGCTTTACATACATTAACTCAGCAACTCTACAACAAAATTCACTTGTAATGTAAGAGGAGACAAGTATCTGCATAATGTTTCAAGTGAAAGCTGATGCAGGCTTTAAATCTGAAAGTAGGAAGGATGGTTTAAGGCATGGAGTCTAACGAAAAAAGGATTTAAGGAGGATAAAGTGTGCTCACAAATGAAAAGTAGTTCAAGTAAGACTGAAAGCAGAATGTGCTACAGGGATTGTCAAGCAAAAAGCAGAGACAAAAGTAGACAACAGCAATGAAGGAACATTAAATTTGTATATAATTCATATATAGCTGTATATTTGTAAATACAGGTAGGCAATAATGGGTATGATCAAAATACCCCATGATGTGTGTGTTTTACAGCCAGCACTGGCCTTCATAACAAGGGATCACAGTTCCTCCTTCCAGACATGGCACAGATGCCTTTAAAGCCTAATGTCCTGAATTTCCAGCTCCTTCAAAGCCCATGTATAATCCAGCCACAGGATGTTCCTGTCTTTGTTCTCTCATCTCTGGTGAAGGCATGCCAATGAGTTTCACAAAGACAGAAAAAGGTGAAGGATGCCTCAACAGAAGAGGAGCATCTAGGGCCAGAGATAGGCAGGAATTAAATGCAACCACAGGGTTAGGTTGGGAGGAAATAAGTGAATTTACAGTGTGCTTGGCTGTACTTTGAGGTGAGGTATCTGAGTGGGAGAGGTGTGAGGCAAGAAAGTTCCTGGAATAATCCCTCCTTCATCCACCCACACTATTCCTGCTTGGGGCAGGAGTCTTCATGAAGGACCACAGTCTACTGAAAAAGCATGCAGAACATATCCAGAGATGCACAGGAAGAAGCCTAAATTATTTCAGAAAATATAAAGGCAGAAAATGCTCTAAAAATTAGAACTTTTTTTGAACCGTATTTCTTTACAGGAAAAACCACCCCAGTTTAGTGGAGTATGTATTTGACACAAAATCCAATACACTTTAGTCAGAACTGCAGCGTCCCTCAGATGGATTACTAGATAAGAGCTATATATTTGGTGGTTATAACTAATTTATAGCACTGGTCATCAGGGGTATTAGCGGAAAGTAATTTTTTTGTATCTTCTAAATTATAGTACTAACAAACATTTTCTAAAATGTGACTAAGTTTAGCAGTACATTTTTAGAAAGCATTTTCTTTATTAGATAGAATATTAGACATATAGTCCTGTAGCATATATGAAAGACTAAATATTTCAAAAATGTTTTTTTAAAAATTCATTCTCTTGCCCAGAGTAATATTTTTACTTTTTTTTTTTCAACACAATGTAGTCTTTAATTGATTTGAATTTTTATCATCTGAAGCACCTTCTCATGGAAAACTTGAATGATGTGTATTTGCAGTAATTTGAATTATGACACCATGTAATCCCAGTTCAACTGACACAGGTTCAGTTGCATCTATATTCATACACAAATAATTTAGAAAACTCACAGCCTGAAATAGTTTAGAAAACAGTAAATAATAAAGTGTGACCATACTTATGAGATATCAAAAATTTCTTATTATCTTCTGTTTTTACAGGCAAGATTTTCTGTGTTTCTTTTGCTACATGCAATTGTGAATTGTGAACAGAGAATTCAACTCTGTTTCAGATGTTGACTATGAATTAAATTGGAATGTGGTGTGGACAAATTGAAATGTTTTCCCTTTATGCAACTACTTATTTCCTCAGCCTAAATAAAGATATTTAGCTGACATCAGTTGTGCCAACCTTATATATATCTTTTATATGAAACTACATAGAAATTCCCTAACAGCATTTTCAGTAAGCTGGAGACATGATTATCCCAAGATGATACACAAGGGAAACATAATACACAAGAAAAGAACATGTCATTAATGTTAAAGAAATTAACTCAAAGCAGAAAGCTGAATACGATAAAATGGAGTTGAAATATGTTTTTTTATGATTATTAAAGTAGATACTTACCTTAAAATGCTTAAACAGATCAAATGAAAATCCAGGGTAATAAAAAAGGAAATGAGACCATACATAACATATCTAAAGAAGGGATTAGACCTGAATTTAAATTATTCATTCATATTCATCTTATGAATGTAAAATAAAAAACTGTTGTAAAGTACAACATGAATGCTAAGCAGCTTTTATTTAGAGTGACTAATTGACTCATGCAAAGTGAAGCAATAGTGTAGGTTATAAAGATACTGCATATATGAATACCCTTAAAGATGTTTAGACACCACTTTCCTTAGATAAAAATGCACACGTTTTCCTATTCACTTTCTCCATGTCAGAGCAGTAAAGTTCAATGTTAAACTAAAGACAACATGGAAGGCTACTTATGCTTTCACATTTGAAAAGCCAATGACCTAGAATAAGATCAGCTGGGACACATATACCTACAGTATTGCTGATTTCCTTATGAAATTATTTTATTTCATCTGTTAAAATATTTTAACAGAGAATACATTGATGTTATTTCAGAACAACTTTCTGATGCCAATTCTCAGCTTCATTACATAGTCAACACAGTTATCAGCAGAGCCATTTAACCCCTGCTGTCAGGAGGCTGGGTTTATTAACAACAATGAAGAAGACAACATGTGATATAAACCTGAGCAATACCAAAATAGATGGGGTTTCCTCGACAAAACAGAGGGGAGCAAAGAGGCTGTAAAACATTATTAACTTTTAATGAGGAATACACTACAGCATCAGGATAAAAGGATAAAGCTTTTAGAACAGACATTATGTCCAGTTAACTGAAAAAACAAACAAAACTACATTGATTAGTAAAGAGAAACCCCTAGGGCATGTTACAAGAAGCTTAATACTGGGGTGTTAAAGAGAAAAGGATGCATAGTTTTCAGAATCAGACACATTCTGATTCACAACCAATATAAAAATCTTTTTTTGCATAACTTTTTCACAGAATCCACTGGAACTTTCATATTCAGAGTCAGTTTTTGATTTAGATTCTATTGCATACATTTCACAGACGTTAAAAGAAGAACTAAATCAAGCAAAATTATATACCAATTCCTGCACTAAATTTAGCCTCAAAATTAAATCATGTTTCTCTTCTTTAGCCAATTGTCTTGAAAGAAAAAGAAATATTGTTTCTATGGTTTTTCTAATAATTCAGCTTTAGCTAAATGTTGCCAATAGTAGCACCACTTTCTGCCTCATAAAACATAGTACAATATTATGAAGCCAGTTAGGATAGCTAGACTTTCTTCATTTTTTAAAACAGATCGATAACTGCTTTCCTATTGAAACTCTTTTTGGGCTTAGTGTGTGTTCCCACCTTTCATTGAAGGCAGTAGTAAATCAGGAAAGACATGGGAGACAAGACCATGCATCAGCAGTGACTGTGCTTTTCCTCAATTCTATTTTCTCTCTTGCTTATAGATTGGGTAGTGAATGAAGAAGATAGAAAAAAAAATCAGAACAGAATAAGGATTCTTCTAAATTACCTGCAAACATGGTAGAAATCAAACAATAAAACAAAACAAAACAAAAAACCACAAAAAACAACCAAAACAAACAACCAACCAAACAAACAAGTGAATGAAACAACAAAATCACCCAAAGAAACCTCCCAAACTACCAAGCCAAAGAAGATTTAAAAGCAGAAAACTGAAATTCCTCTCTTCTTTTTAATAATCACATTATTTCTTTTCCCATTGCTAAGGTACTTTCTTGCTTCTGTAACTGTATTGAAAATTATATTATTGTCTCTATTCATTTAGATACTAACAGATTTACTTCTTCAACTCAATTGCAAAGTATTTCAAAAGTGGTAGATTATCAAGGAACAAATAGATGAAAGTTCATGAAAGTGCATGAAGTTCCAGACCCAAGAATACTTCAAACATTCAAAGCCCCAAAAGCTCTTTAATACACAGTAAGAAAAAAAACATTAGGAACACAGAAATTAGTGGTCATATCTTTCAGATATTTCTTTTATTTCTGTGAACTGCTGCAGCTCAGAATTCTACCTGTGACCCACTGCTTGTCCAAAACAACCCAAAGACTTTTTCTGGAAATATCTGCAGTTTTTAATAAATTGTGATATTTGTCAGAGAAAAGTAATTTCAAATATGCCTTCAAGTTCTCTATCTCAAAAATACTTCATAAAAATCCCAGAGCTACGATAAATTACTACCAATTTGGTTAAAAACAAGAGAACTGACAAAATATAATGTGACTTTTTTTTTTCTCTGATTCTTCATGAGTTATCTGTGCATCATTTTTAAGAACATGAAAATCACAGAATCACAGAATCACAGAATGGGTGAGGTTGGAAGGTCGTACAGTCCAACCTCCCTGCTTAAGGAGAGTCATCCTAGAGCTTGTTATTCAGGTTTGTGTCCAGGCAGCTTTTGAATATCTCTAGTGAGGAAGACCCCACAAGCTCTCTGAGCAATCTGATCTAGTGCTGATTCAACTACATAGTAAAGTTCTTCCCCACATTCAGTTGGAACTTCCTGTATTTCAGTTTCTGCCTGTCCTTGGCACCAATAAGGTCTCCTGTCCTTGACACAAATAAGTAGAGCCTGGCTCCATGCCCTTGACACCCTCCCTTCAATTATAGACATTGGTGAATTCACCCCTCAGTGAATTTATCTCTTCTCAAGGCTGAGCAGGCCGTACTCTCTTAACCTTTCCTCATATGGGAGATTCTCCATTCCCCTAGTCTTCATTTTCCCCTGGACCTGCTCCTGGATCTCCATGTCCCTCTTGTCCTGAGGAGCCCAGAACTGGACACAGCACTCCAGGTGCAGCTTCACTAATGCTGAGTAGAAAGGCAAGATCTCATCCCTTAACCTGTTGGCAGTGCTCTTCCCAATGCATCCCAATGGCTTTCTTGGACACCAGGACATACTGTTGGGTCATGGAGAGCTTGTTATCCACTAGGACCCCCAGGCTTTTATCTTCAGAGATGCTTTCCAGAATAATAAAAGAAATAAAGTGATCTACGTTCCTAAACCAGTTTTTTTAATATCATGTCTTGCTTTACTTATTTCCAAATTTTTTAATTTTCTTTTGCTATTAAAATATAATCAATAAAATACAATAAAATATAAGAAATAAAATACAAATAATGACAAATTCAAAGGCAGCAAGGCGCCTTATGCAGCAGTGCCAAAATCTGCATGAACTTTACACTGACCTGTAAGTAGAAGTATCAATATCGAGTCTTGTTCCAGTTTACTTGGTAACAAAGTACTTCAGATTTTTAGCCCTAAAGTCGAGAGGTCCAGAGAGGCTTTTATTGCTACTTTTTGAAAAATTAAAAGTATTGCCCCACAGAATTTAATTTGTGTAATTTCTCCAGGGAGATTTTAAGTATAGAATGTAAAGAATAGGAGAGACCTCCAGAGTGCTGTTAGCCTGGGCAAGAGCTCTATTCTTGTGCCAAAGGGTTTATTTCCAAGCAGTAAGATTTTTCTCAGAGGCCCTAAACACTCTTGTCTCCAAATGTACTCTGTGCCAGAACCTTTCATAAAGGTTTCTCATGTGACATATTTGCTGTAAGCGCTGTCATAAAAATCATGTGAGAAATAACACTGTAGAAGAGCTAGAGGACTTCCTGAGACCCACTTTCAATGCTGATCTTTTTTAAAAAACCAATCAGTAAGTATAATTGAACAAAGATTTTCTCAAGGACATTTGGCAAGTGTTTTCCTGAGGTCTAGATACTAATCCACAACGGAATACTTGACAATACTTAATTTAACCTGAGATTAAGGTCTAGTTACGTGATATGGACTCTGCAACTGCTTTCTCCGATGTTTATGATGGTGTTATCTCACTTTATATCAATTTCCAGTTTTATAGTAAGTCTTTTTTCAGGACTTGTAACTGGGAAAATTAGGCCTCTTAAAAGAGATAATGAATTCACACTCATAGTTTTAAAATTTATCAATGTAAACTGAAAATACCTTTCTATTTATGGAGAGACCATTAGTTATATCGACCTTTTCTGATGAAAATAAGCAAAGGATAATAACTTCATATTATTTTCTCCTTTCCTTCTATGTTCAGATTGCCATTTACTGCTTAACTTGTATTCTCTCTTTACTGTAACATTCCTTCAAAAAAAAATTGTTGTAAAAGTGGTTCATCTGCTGCTTTAATCTTCTTACCCATAATTTTTGCTAAACCTTGATTACCAGTGACATTTTTTTTGAGGTTTTGTATTTGCTCTCTGTAGTGGGTTGACCCTGGTTGGATGCAGGTACCCACCAAGACACTCTATCAGTCCCCTTCCAAGCAGGGCAGGGGAGAGAAAATGAGATAGAAAATAACTTGTAGGTTGAGATAAGCAAAAAAACAAAAAATAAATAAGAAGCAAAAAGACACGAAAGCTTGCACAGGCATAAACAAAGACAAAAACGTTTCACCTTTACTTCCCATCAGTGAGTGAAGTTTATCCACTTCCTGGGAAGCAGGGGTTCAGCACATGGAGCAGTTCCTCCAGAAGGCAAACATTATAAAACAGCAATCATGCCCTATCCTTTCTCCCTCCCTTAGCTTTTATACCTAAGCTGACATCATATGGTATCGAATAGCCCTTAGGTTAATTTGGGTCAGATGGCCTGGTTGTGTCCCAGGATATTGCCCACTGCCAGCCCCCCAATGGGAAGGGGAGATGGTGCTGTGCCAGCCCTGCCCAGCAACAGCAGCCAAAACACTGCAGGGTTATCAACTCCTTTCCAGAAACAAAGCACAGCACTGTGAGGGCTGCTCTGGGAAAATGAACTCCAGCTCAGCCAGATCAAATAGACTCTCATTGTTTGAGCCTGCCCTTGCAAAAAAAAAAAAAAAAAAAAGCAAATTTAATCTCATATTTTGTCACATACCAGTGTGAAGCTGTGATAATACAATAGGTATTGCCTATAAGTTAGACTTTCAAACATGATTTTTTTCATTCTGTTTCCACCAATACCCTGTCTGTGCACAGGGAACAATACTGAAAATCCCATAGCCATGGGATTGGTTAGTGGTGCCAATTTAATGACCAAGTTTCTCTGGCTATAGTTTATAATAACACAAACTTCTTGACAACATAGAAAAAAAATTCCTGAAAGATTTAAACTATTTTTCAACCTTAAATTTAAAAATAATTCCTACCTTCCACCATAGAAAGCGATTCTTTCACACATGTTGGCATGCAATCAAATCATACATATATTAAATAGGCTGCATCATGATAGATTCTTGATGTTAGTGATAAATTTGATAGAATTCCTCTCATTCACCTTAGACTTGTACATCTGCTTAACAGTGAAGATCAAAAGGCATCTTATGGGAGCATTTCTCAGATATAATTCAAATATTCTCTCTGGGATGATGGGAACCAGATCTGGATCTCTAAAGGGAGTCTGAACAACTGTCTCTGATGTATAATAAAGATATCCAATGAATCTTTTCATTTAATCCAGAAAGCCTCAGAAATTTGTATCCGTTTTTTTTCTCAACAAAAACTAAAAAAAACCCAACTTTTTTTTAATGTCGGTAGCCTAATAAATCTATGTAAATTTAGCATAATTTAGTTTTATCATCAGCCATCTCTTCCAACAACTCAAAACAT
>VWZS01007042.1:209853-240527 GCA_013397075.1 Rhabdornis inornatus
GAGGAGAGGAGAGGAGAGGAGAGGAGAGGAGAGGAGAGGAGAGGAGAGGAGAAAGAAAGAAAGGAAAGAAAGAAAGAAAGAAAGAAAGAGAAAGAAAGAAAGAAAGAAAGAAAGAAGAAAAAGAAAATAATTTGAAACACATTATTACTTGCATATCCTTCACCTCTGATTGCAAGCAATTATTTAGCACATTTTTGAAGTTTCAGTTTAGCACTGCTTGGTGTTTAAAAACAACAGCCAAATGACCAAAGATCAGTTAGAAGTGCATAGAATAAACATACAGCTTTTATTTCTCATTGCGTGTGAGTTCATTCAGTTGGATCTCATATTCCCGTAATCATTTTTGGTCACAAAGAGAAAAGTCACACCTTTTATAGATTAATTTATTCATGCATTATCTAAAAGTTTTATAAAACATTTTGTGGATTTTGTCTTCTGTCCTTTTAATATAGAACAGCAATAATGGAAAAAAAGCAAAAAACCTTTTTCCTCTGAGCTCATGCAATCATTCCCAGCTTTAAGCCAAAAGAAAGATGTCATTACAGACTAGTAATGTTTCCAGAGAGGATGCATTAGCATTAAAAATAAATATTATGCATTCACATAAAAGCAGAGATCAGTCTACACAGTAAATCACACTTTTAGATTCATGATATTCAACAATGTGCCAGAAAATGGTAAGAAAAAGCTTATACCATATATATACGTATGAGTACACAATGCACTCAGTACTTTTAGGTAAAAAAGATGCTAATGCTCTTTAGCAAACCTGGATGCAGTTAATTTCGAGGAATATAGTTCTTTCACTAATGTGAGTATGGCTAACACACCACCAGTTAATTTATTGAATCAGGTCCATGTGAAAATCAGCTTAGTAATATGTGTTCATCTGTTCCAGGAAACTCATCATTAAGAATATTTAAATAAAAACTATCATGCTGATTAAAGGTTTTTTTATAATAGGACTTTTTGCAAGAGTGTAAGATGTGACTTTGCACATATTTGTTATAAAAAGAGATGAGGGGGAAAAATCCAAGAAAACAAATGAAAAAAAAAAAACAACAGAACCTAAAACCAAATAACAGTTTCATCTGTGGCCAGAATTGTAACACAGAAAATTCTACCTTTTTTGCCATTTCTATCAAAATACATTAGGCTATCCCCTGAGCTAAAAGCACCAGCCTCAGGACTGGCTCGGGCTCACCTTGGCCAGAGCTGGGTTGGGATGCTTTCAGCTCCTGTCTCAGGTCCAAGGGTCTGTTGCCTCTCTTGCCTGAGCCTGAACTGTGCCAGTGCCTCCATGGGAAGGGTCTGGCAAATCCAGGGCATCCCCATGTCTGAGCATGGGGAAATGGTGAGGGTTATGCTCATCCCTCATCTAGGATCAGCCAGGAAGCATTAGCCAGAGGTAAGGAAGCATTTAAAAAAAACATCCAAGCGTAACAAACTGAAGATGGAAGATGCACCCCACCTTCACACACAAATCTCACATGCACTTCATAAATGCGCTCACATGCACTGTTCCTCCTGGTGACACTTTTGATGTTCCAAACCAAATGAAAGCTTTCCATCCTGCAGCTCATGAGGCATAATGAAGTCCTGACCATAGATCCCAAAGACATACTTGAAAGGATGAGAATAAGGGCAGATAAAAGGAGTAGATCCTAGCCAGTTCACATACAAGGATTTTAAGAGTATTATTGCTATTTTTTAGACTGCTGGACTGTTAAATATTTAATTGGATTAACAATAAGATCATACTAAATGTATATTATGTTCCTTTTTGGTTTTGAGTGTAATAGATAAACTGCTTGAGAACAAAGCTGGGGTTTTTTTACTGTTTTCATGCTTTGATTAAAAATAATCTGCAGCCATCATATGAAAAATGAAAATCTTGGAACAGAAAAATTAATTGAAGTCATAGTTGAGTAATAGTGCAGCTGTTTTCCTTAGCTCTGCTCTCATGCACTCTCTGTATCTGAAGATTTAGCAAAATTTTTTAATTTTCTGTTTGCCAAGAAAAGGAAGGCAGATAGCTAAGACATCTAGGATGATTCAACAGAATATGCATGTGGCATCACAGGAGCAAATGTGTACCTGTGAATGAACTTGACTGTCTGCTTGTCCTTTAATACAGGGTAGAGGAATCTGTCTGTCATTACCCTTAATAGCTTTGCACAGATTTCTTTTACATGAAAGCACAGAAGGGAGTTTTACAAAAGAAGAGGAAGGAAAGAAGGGAGGAAAGAAAAATGGGAGTCCTGTGCAGCATGTGATGATTTGCACACATAGCATTTAGAGTTGAGATTTTATATATCACAAATTAAGAAGAGTTTTTCTAGGTCAATGCTTTATTGAAAAAGACTTTTAAGGAGCAACGAGAGGTTGAGGGACTGTAGGTGTTCTTCTGCAGGAACATACCAAATGGCACAATGAGGCTCCAGTGAGCCTCAGACCTTCAGCTGAAGCATAATAAATATTGAAAGAAATTTTCAGTTTTAAAAGTAACGTGTAATGTTGGCGAGTGAGATAAAGAAATAGTAGGTGAACTAAATGAGGAGTATTACTCAAAAGGGAGAAATTAATATCTCATTTCTTTCCTGAAGTGTACAAGATCACAGAAAAACACTTTGGAAGAAAGCTGCTTTCCAGCAGTAGCAAAGTGATCTTATTACTTATTAATAATTTGGAAACTATCAACAGGTTTTTTATGTTGGGACTGCTTTACAAATTACCATGTGCTTTAGAGGCAAAAAAAAAAAAATAACATAAGATTACATTAGGATAATAATTTTAAACTTTTGAAGTACGTTAATGTACATTATGGACAAGCTGAAAACAAATACACCAAAGATAAATAATTAGCGTATTTTGCTACTCACATTCAATTGACTGTTCCTCACTTACCTTGTTGTGATATGATTTTTTTATCAGCTGCCAAGATCTGTTTATGAAGGAATAGATGGATATCTCACTTTCACAGGTTTTCAAAAGATAATTACAGATGGTAAGACCGAGTACAATAATAATATAAACACTGGGTACCATTGTATCTGAGGAGATGATAGCACATATGCAGTTTGGTAACGACAGTGATGGTAGTTTGGAGTGCAGGAAAAGTTAAATTTGGAAAGTAGAGTTCAAAGACAGATTGTTATAGACCTCTTTTATAGAGCAAGAGTGATTAGAAAATGTTTAGACAGTTAAGGAAGCCTAGTAAATATTCATAATATATCTATGAAAGGATTTAATTTGCTTGAATATTGGTCAGAATACAAATTTCAAAATCAGTCAAAGGAAAAGTGCACGGAAAAGTGCACAGAAATGTACTAGGCATTGCTTTTCTGGGTACATGATTAAAAATCATAAGCTCTTTTGAATTATATCTCATGAAATAAACCATATACTGGTAGTTTGAATGTACTATAAGACAGAGATATTGACCTTTGATCCCACAGCAGAGAAGGGCATGATTTTTTTACATTTCCGTTCTGTGCCTTTATCTATGTTTTCATCTCTGAGTTGTAGCCAGCTATTCAACACATTTTCTCATTCAGGATAGAGGAAGTAAGAAAGAATAAAACATGAAAAAGGTGAAAGAAATATTGAATGTTCTGAACAAAGTTGTTTGTTCCTTTCCTTCTCACAAAGATATCTTTCTAAAGTCCTTACACTTTCAGTGTCCTTAGCTGCTATAAACGCAATTAGAATTAGATTGTCATATCTGTGTGCACTGTTACCCTTTCCAATACATACTCTTAGTCCAGAAATTATTAATTTCTTACTATTTTTATTCAGTCTAGGTACAGCTGTTCTCAAGCTTTTAGACTGGGCTCTTTCCATCTGTAGTACTTTGGATGCTCTCTTCCTTTGCTTTCACTAGATAAACCCTGTTCCCTCTGAAGGAGAAGGCATAGGCTTGTCTTTGTGGAGAAATAGCAGTGGCATCTGGTGAGTCAGTGGCCACCACAGCCAAACTGAGGTCCAGACCAAGCCTGCTGTAAGCCTGTTCTCGCGGCTTTTCTGGGTTCCTTCCCTCACTGTCCAGTTGCTTCCCCTCACCCTGCCAATAAACCTTGTTCCGGAACCTAGAAAGGTTTCCTCCTCGATCCTTTACTTCCCCTCTGATACGGAGGCGGCCGTGATAAGGGTGGAGAGCCCTAGCTGTGCTCCTGCTTCACGGAAGCTGGGAGACAGCCCACTCTTGACACCGGCAGCCAATGGAGCTAGCTAGGCTTGCCAGGTGTGAGTGGTCAAGGCTGCCGTGTCACAAGCCTTTGACATTATTTTACTCTTATCCTTCCTTCTTTGTTAGTGCAGAATGAATGAGTAAGCTGGAAGATGTGAGGCATGGGAAAGGAACAGTGAGGACTGAGAGGAAATTAAGGCTACCTTTTTTAATTTCTCCCTTTTTTTACTGAACAACTTTGATATGTTATGAGTAAGGAGTTATTTGCAGCCTGAGGACAAATAACCATGACAGTTCAATGCTCAGTTGCAAAACAAAAGATGGAGCAAAACTGAGAGAGCATTACTTTACCTCAAAGCCCCATTTCCCCAAGTTCCTTCCTATACTCAACAGAGAAAAAGAAAATTCTCTAAGGGACGACTTGGAGTGGTGACAACTGTAACATTGTTACGAGTAGTCTTTCTCCATTAATAGTCTTCCTAAGGCAGAGGTCTCTTGGTGAATATTCTCTAGTGATGATAACAAGGTTTAAAAGTACTTCTCTGACATACCTACACAAGATTAGTCATATGTATTGCAGGATATTCTGTTGTGGAGTTTAACAGCAATGAATTTTATATGTCACAAGGGACCTGCGTAAGCCTACTTCAGCATGAATTAAGCCCACACTTTTTATTCTAGTCTTAAATAATACTGTAATAGTTTTAACCTAGAGTGCTCTAATTCCAATAAAAAGCATGGGAAGTTGTGTTTTGAGAGGGGTGGGGGTTTTATTGTATTTGCTTTTAATGGAATGCGTGAATTCAAGATATGAATAGACGTAATTATCTTACCTATTCTTTGTCTCCCACTGCATGCAAAAATTCACCTCTTATCCTCTTATTTTTTTGTGAATAGGTGTACTCTCTCAAAAGCCCCTCTTTACAAACTATTCCCAGTGGAATCTCACGAGTGAAAAAAGAGCTACAGACTGAAACAGCTGTATATTCTTTAATTAAACTGGACTAATTCCATTACTATTTAGTTGTTTATTAATGTTATAGAGTTGAATTGTGTTATCATTAAATACTTGTCATTATAATGGGATTTCATGGAAAAGCAGTTGGACATTCAAGTCAGTTTTTTAGAGTGATACTCAGACAGAAGATAGGCTTTCACAGAATGACAAACAATTGTAGCTAAAATTTCACAGGTTTTGGAAAAATATTTATCTGTCCTGTTGTTTTGCTTCCTTCCTTTCATGAGTTTGATTATTTAAAGCCAGCATTTTTAACATAAAAATTCTTTAAAAGAAAAATAAATTAGGAAGATAAAAATTTCCCAATTGCATTATGAATTATGATACAACCTGTAACTTAATGATTACATTTGCTGCTGCTGTCAGTGTGTGTAATGGACAATATCCATTAAATCAGTACGTATGTAGTTGTTATCTATTTGTTGTTCACTGCCTCTCCCTGTCTCAACTAGATTTAGGTATCTATGTTCAAAACCAGGTTTGAAGAGACAATTCTTAATATATATATATTAATATATTAATATATATGTGGACATTTTTTTGCCACATATCAAGATAAATTCTCTTTGATTATAGGAGACTTTATTTCATTGCTGACTTATGGGAAGATTGTGTGTTATTTCAAATTTAAGGATGTAGAATGGATACATATGGAAGTTAAGGTTTACATATTGATAGGTGATATATCTGGTAAGGTAAATGACATGCATGAGTATATATTTCCAATCACATGCAAATTGTTGTAACTGTACTGTATGCCAAACCCTGCTATCAGTCTCTTATCTGGCTTTTTGCCAGTGTAAATGCTTACTTTCTAATAAGGAATTCAGTCTACACCAACACTTAACATATTTCAAATAGCTCTATTATAGTTGCACGTGCTGTGAAGTAGCAAATAGAAATAACATATTAATTACATTATATTTATAGTAATAAAAACATTAATTAATTTTGTAATTTCTGTGAATAACACACTGTAGCATGTGGCTGTATTGAGCCTTGCATAAGAGGTCCTCATTCTCAATGCAGATCCCATACTCTGTGAAAATACAAATAATAGTATTGTGTGAAGCCTCAGAGGTTGCACAGATAAGAATACATACCTAAAAATGAATGAATTAAGCATGAGAAATTCAAGGAGTTGAACAGTTCCAGAGCAGTCAAAAAAAAAAAAAGCGAGCATGGGTAAATCCAATGCTGGGTTCAACAGGGAGATGAAGGAAATCTCAGTTCTAATTCTGTTTATGTTTTACAGTAAACACTAATTGGATGTTAAAGAAAATTAGCACTAAAGCCTAGAACCTGGATTATTTCTCAGCTACTGACTGCTCTAAATGCAAGCCATCAGTCAGAAGATTATACTTATTCTTCAATCATTTTCCAGTCTTGTAAAGTCCTGTGTCAAGGGATGTGCAAATGAGCTGAAAGCACCAGCTTACCTCTGATAAATAGGAAATTTTCACAGAATATGAGATATATAGATCAGATCCCCTGACATGGCTGTGTGAATTTACTAACCACTGGGTTAAGGGATTAATGTCTCCTTCAGCTGTCAGAGGCAGATCTGTAACTCCTCCTGCTGGAGCAGTCATTGGCTTTTGCCCTTAGCAGAGGGCTCTGTGTGCTCCCCTCTTACACAATTTACTGCAACTTTACAGCACGCACCAGAGGGGTGAACCCAGGACAGAGGATAAGACTTAGACCCAATGTGAGGCACCTAATTCATTCCATACAAGAATCCTAAAGTCTAACACTCCTCTTTGGTTTCCTGTTTTAACTTTTTTCACTACCTAGTCTACAACTGAAATCAGCAATTCTCTGCTCTGCTGATGTGAATGTTGTCAAGGGATCTATAACCCCAGTCACAGACTTTCTCAAGAAATTTCATCGATTTCAAAAATTTGAGCCCATTCCATTTAGAAATCATCTTCAATGGGATATACAAGTCTCCATAAGACCCTCATTGCACAATGGTCTGAAATTCCTAAGTGCAAAACTTGTATGAAATATCCAGTCAGAAGTTAATATTCTGTATATTATGTAATAAATGTAGCATTGTGAAAAAACCTTAAAAATTGGCAAAGGGGGGGGGGAGAAATAAAAGAGAAAAGAAAAAAAGAAAGAAAAAAACCCTTTGTTTGTATAAATTTCAGACCAATGTATCATGAGCTACTGCTTTAATTGACTTTATCTGTAACATTTTCAATACTGCTATAGAGAGCATACTAAAGAAGAAAGAGATTTCTCAAGAACTTAGGGCCAGATTCCAAATGATTTTCATTTCATAAAGTCATTTTTAATTCTCCAAAGGGCAGAAATATACTCAAATTTTAGAGGTAGTTTCTCATTTAATTTGATGTTGCCTAAATATTATAGATACATATGGTTGAATAGAAAATAAATATTAAAGCCAAACTTCTCATCTTTTCCACAATTCAAGGGGCATTGTCAGAAAATTATTTCAGAATTAATTATTTGAGGGTCATACAAAATAACTTAATGAAACTAGATCCTTTTTAGCTATTCTTTATGATATTATTTTTTCCATCAGGAAAAGCAATTTCTCACTAGCAAGCTAAGTAACAAACAGTGTCCAGATTAAGAGGAAATAGTGCAAAAGGTTTTCTACATTTCTCAGTTAATCTTTCTTTTTTTCTGTTGGTAACTTCAGTTTAATGATACTTTGTGATATATCATGGGGCAAAAAATGTTGGATCTGAAAAACAGCAGGGAGTATTAATGGGCCTGCTATTTAGTAGCAGCAGAAATGTACTATTCTCTAAAAATGACTTTTTTTTTTACCTATTGGGAATTGAGTGCTCAGTATGTCCTTGATAGATGAAAAATACCTCTGGCATGAGGAGACCAACAGGCAGTGCCTCAAATATTTTAAATTATAATTGCCACAGCAGGCCATCTACAACAGAGTGATGACCAAAATCTGTAATCAGTTTTCTAAACAACATGTTATAAGGGTATTTGAAAAGTACTTTTATTTTAGCACTTCATAAGAATCATTTACCTTTATTAGATAGCTGCCTTCATGGGAAAAAAAAGAAAGTCCAGGTCTACAACTCCATCATTCTTCTTTTGAAGCCACTTTAGATTAACAGGACCCTGGTGATTTCATATAATTTACCAGTCAGCCACTGGTAACTTCATAAGAACTTTTCCCTGGGGGGCTGCTGGATGCTGGACTGCTGAGTCTGATCTAACAGTACATTACTAAGTGGACGAAAGTGGTAGAATTAGATGAGAGCATTTACAACACGGTTTGGTCCTTGCTGTTTTGCAACAAGAATCCCTGTTGTGCCCAGTGTGTGAGATTGTGCAGAGAGAAGATACATATTTACAGAGTTACCTGTTCATTCAGGAGCCAGTGTTACTGCCTGCATTCCCATCTGAAGAAAAAACACTCATCAACTACAACATTTTAGGCTTGCAAAATCATGCAAATTGGTGAAAGAGCAGAATGGATTTTAACTTTCTGACTTTCATGGCAAGAAAATTAAAAAAAAAAAAATATTACTTATATGTATCTATAACTCTATGAATATGATAATTTAGACACAAATTTGATAGTAGTGGGTATTTCAAGGAGTATGATGTGTGACTCTTGGAATTAATTATTTTTTAAATGCTATTTATTGTTTGAATTGCAGCAAGAAGTGATATATCTAAGGGAGTGATATATTTATTTTTAATTAGACTGCAATTTAATTTTTGGTCTTCTATCAGAAAGCAATCAAGGAGCACTTGATAGGAGGTAAATCCTCTTTGATTTTGAGGTCCACTCATCATCCATTTGCAGTATAAAGGATGCTGTCATACTTATGTCACAGCCAAACCATATGTATACCTCTTGGGTGCAGAATGCAATGTCAGACATCATATAGAGTAAGAAGGAATCACTGAGTGTTCATGTACTTTAGAAAATATAGTACCAATCCAAATAAAAAAAAGTCTTTAAATCTGTTAGTTCATAAAATGTCACCTTTGGGACTTGGTATCAAAATCAACTATTGCAATCCTTGCCTTTCCAGTGCAGAACCATTCTCTTCAATATTATGTAGAAAAAGACAAAAAAAGCTTGTTTAAGCAGCAGTGGCAAATTTTTGAGTGTGGGGTTTTTTTTTGTAAATATTTTCTGTGAGCTGTATCATTGCTCTCAGTCATTAGACTTGTAAATATTAATTATATTACTACCATGAAATAAATAGGCTAAAATCAAGACTTTCATATGTGGCTTCCTTAATTTTGGAACTTTTTTTGGGGTCTGCAAAATTTAAAACTCTTACAGAAATCACAACAGGTATACTATACCATAGGTCTGACTGCAGCCCTATGTCATATTTCTCATTAATCTTCCCCATCCCTTGATACCATGAGAAATGATCCATGCTGCTATTTGATTGGGAATTTTTCCCAACATCTGTGATGAAAATTCTACAGCATGTGACCTTCTATTTTTTAATCTTATGTCTGTAAGTTAATGTTGGAAGTCCCTGAAGCAGGACAAAGAAGAACCTTGTGGAACACATGATATAAGTACATGCAGGTTAGAAATGGAAACAAGTTCACATGAGCTTATTGACCAGAAGTCTCTGTCACCATGATATATAGCTTTAGAATTGAACTCTATAGATCATCTCAATTTCTGTCACTGTGCAGTTCAAAGTTTTGCAGGTCTCTTGTGGAAAGAAAGACATAACCCCTTAAATCTATGTAGCTGAGACATTGATGTTTCTCATTCAGAAAAATGACCCTGGGATAAAGACGAAAATGATATGAAACTGCTCATCTCAAGAGGTTGTCTCAGGGCCTACAATGTGAAACAGATTTTTTAAAAAGATTTGTCTTGCTAAAAAAAAAAGTGTACGTACTTTAATGAATTTGTATCATATATCCTATTACAAATAACATTAAGGGGCAAAATGTTGCAAGAAGCCTTTTCATTCAGATTAGGGAAAAAAAGCAGTTGTGATATTGCCCTTAAAAGCCTTATCACAGCACTGATGCCATAAGCTCAAGCTTTGTGTCTGCATAGAAATGCCTTGTAATAAAAGTTTCCAAATAGTAGGAATTTGAGAGCTGCTCACGTTCTTTATTGTAGGAGCATTTTCCAATACATTTTTAGAACTTGTCTTCATTTTTGCTGATTTGTTGTTTTAATAAAGATACAAAAAACTGGGAAGAACTTATCTCTTTGATACATCATGGATCCATATACGTGAATTATGGACATACATTTTACCACTGACAAATTACTTATTTTTTCTGGTAGGCCTTGGCAAAGTAACGTAAGGTTTTCTGATATTAGCCTTCATTTGGATATGATAAATATGAAAAATTCATTTGCTCTCCACAGCTACCATATTTCAGGTAGAATCCAGGAACCCCATGATTTACATGCATGCTCTAGTTTCTGAGTAGTGACTTTAATTAGAATTATTAACTCAAAGCCAGTGCTAAAAGGGATAGCGTAGCTTTCCCCTCCATGTGCTATTTGGATCGGTCCTGCTTGCACCAATATCAACATCAAAACTCCTGTTGATTTTCCTGAGAGAGAGATGGGGCCCATTTACTGCATACACAAGACCCTAAAGGATCTTTTAAAGCCTTCAATAAACCAAGCCCCTGTTGTACTGTGTCTGTTTAATTCCGTTAGAATTATTCCCTGAGTAGCACTACACTGCAAAACATTTTTTTTTTCATTTTGATTTCTTTCTTCTCATACCATTTTATTGCTTTTAAACTTAAATTCCCTTTTCTTCATCTTCCATAATCAGCTCCAATGTCTTCTTAGGCTAGCACTCAGATTTACTGAGGGCAAGCAGCAGGCAGTGAAACAAGGGCAAACAAAGGAATAGAACATGGAAATTACATGCTAATTTAAATAGTTTTAAGATATTCAAATGCATCTACATTCATTTTATATGGCTCTTGACACTAAATACTTAAGTTAGCTAAATCTTATGGTCATCTCACTTTCAGTAGTTTAATATACCTTAACAGTGATGTCATTTCCCCTGAGAGGCACAAATCAAAACCACACAGAGATAAATCACTGAAGTTTGAAAATAATTAATTTTTAAAATTCTTTCACAAAGTAAAATTAATCTTCAAATATACACATTTTGTCAAGTAAAATAAATATTTGTTTATATTAAACAATTCTTATTTCCTCAGCTATATTGATGAGTAGCAAAGATAACAAAGAATTCATATATACCCAGGCACATAACTGTACAAACACAAATGTGCATTTGTTGAAGCACATGTGTTGTGTATGTATATATGTTTTCTCCCCATAATGCTTCTTCCTTTGCAGTTTATAGCACCATCTGCAAATTGTCCTCCAAATACGCAGTATGTGGCACAACGAAACTGTCAATTCTCTTCTCCAGATGCTCTGAAAAGGGCAATGAATACTGGAGAGAGAGTTAACTTGAAATGCCTAAATTCCTTTGAAGGAATATATCTGAAAGGACCTGACAGTACATTCCTGATTAGACCTTTCCACCTGAACCCATTCTTCATTCTCTTTCTGCTAGCATTGCCTTTTATTGTAAGGGGATAGCTTTGTGCCAGGTACTTTGTAGAGCTGGTGAGCAACTAAGGCAAGCTGTGCAGCTACTGTGAAGTGCACAATATTATAGTCTATTAAACGATGTCTTCATATGGGATTAGCCAGATGATAATTAAGCCTTCCCTGCTTCTAGATGACAAAAACCTGTCAGCAGCTTTGGCTCACTATTTTTAAAGAGGTGGTGATTGTAGTGTGTAGAGTTGCAGAGCTCCATCCTTTTGTGAGATGCATTCATTTCCTGCCTGGACCAGGGATTAGGGACCTGGGTCACTTGCACTGGAACACACACTGTATTGACACTTGCAATATTTTTTTCCAGAGACAGGGTAAGACCTGGAGAGATGGTTAGTAAAAGAGAACACAAAACAAAGCCACACAGCAGGAAAGATACAAAGCCCTCCACAGCTGCATGAAATACAGTTGTGCTTACAGATGCAGTCTGGCAGGACGAGACTGCATATTACTAGGGGAGTATTTCAGAAGATATGTGTCAGTCCTGTGTTCTTAGGTCATCTGCACTTGCTCATACACTGTGCTCCATAAAAAATGTTCCAAAGGGGAGTCAAAGTTTTTGAAACATACCTTAGTTTAACTACAAATGCAGGGAATGGCAAGTATCTGTGTGCCACTGCTCCAGCTGAGGCATTTAACCTGGAACCACTGTGACTGACAAGGGGTGAAACTACCAGGGCAAAATCCTCAAAAAGATTCACCTAGACCTGAAATCTGTCTCTGACACAAGCTAATGTATTAACCAGTGGCTTAATTTTGTTAAGTTCATGAACAAGATAAGTTATTGCCTTGAATATTTTCTTTGACATTACAGGATGCAAGAATGCATGTCTTAGGAGCTGAAAGGCTGGTTTATAGTTTCAGCTCTGTTAAATTTCAGTAATGCCATAAGAAGTTGTTGGTTTTTCGACATTTTTTGCGCTTCAAAGTATTTTCTTTTCTTGAAATGTCTACTAAGATTTTTTTGCTCCATTTTATCTAGTTACACTTCAAGCTAAATTCTTCTTTAAAGGAAAATTCATCTGAAAAATAAATCATATTTTATGAAATAAACCTTGATATCACTCATTTACATCACTTAACAAAGCCTTATGCAATTGGAGCCACTGGATCTGAGAGGAAAATCCAAGTCAATGTCAATGATTTTTTTTCTACTATTGGGCTTCAATAATTATCTGACTTTGTGTAAATACAAAACTGTCTTGTACTTCGTCATATAATTTTCCAAGTATTGCCTTCAAAGATTTAGAATAAAATGTCCTGAGACTACCAGCAATCTGCACAAAGTCTATTTCATATGATAGGTCTATTTCATATGATGACATGGTGGGTCAATATTCAGATTTGACAGTTTTATTACAGTTTACAAGAATATTGTTACCTAATGTAAGTTGTCCAAGTTTCTTGAATATTTGAAAGCCTGTTGACATTTTCTGCACAATATATATTACTATTTTGAATCTCTAAAATCTTGATGAATAATTATCTTCACTTTATGGTGATATTTGAAAGTTTGTGATAACAAAGGAACAGTAAACCAAGCTGGTTTTGCATAACAGGTGAAAACACACGGTACAAATAATGTGATGCTGCTTTTGGGATTGGTGTGATGGCAGTTGCACCCCCACAAGTTTAATTTTGGGAATCCTTTCAGTCACTGCAATTCACTTTAAGTTCATTTATTCAGTCTTAAATGTTCCAGACCTAAATGCCCTGTGATTAGCTCTGCTTTCTTTGCATATGCTACGGGGAAGAATAGTCAAATAATTTGAAGCAGGCTACAAGACTAATGACATATGCTGACAGGACAGGCCCTAGTGATGGTAATCCACAGGAGGCAGCACACAGCACTGAGAAACATAAACCCCACTAAACTGAAAATAGTGCTAGAATTCAAACTAACCTAATTCAATCAAATACAGCTGTGCTACAGACTGTCCATAGACCATCTTTTGAAGACTCATTAGAAACAAACAAAATTACAGTGATCATGTTTTTTATTTAATGTTTGATTCTGTCAGTATTCATATTATGAATCAATTATGTATATTATATAGTCTTTAATAAAAATATAATGCCAAGAACATCTGAGGGAAGTTGAAAGCTACATGTCGCTTTTTGCAATATATGTAACAAAGTGCTGTTTCAAACTGTGAATACTTAAGGTGGACTTCAGGGCTGTTTTTTAAGAATTAGAAAACCTAAAAAACTGGAATGCCTTACTGTGAGGGAAGAGAGAGAGAGAGGAAGGAACAGACTATTTTTCTCCTTTCCTGTATGAGAAATGTTCCCATCTACCAATGACAGATATGTGCATTATGAAGAAACCCATAGCACATGACCTGCTCTCAGATGTTGCAGTCAAACAGAATTCAGTATTCCCATAATTGACCTTAACTGAAGGTACATCCTTGAGGATGCAGTATGACATTGATGGTAGTGATAGAGAATGGGGAGTCTTAAAAAGATTTGTTAAGATGATTTGGTCATGCTTGTCAAATCTCAGGCATCTCTGATTAATTTCATTATTTTTATATTTTACATTGAATCCTGGGATATTTTATACTGGATGCTAGGCTGGAAGACTGAGTGCTACAATACAAACTTAACCTTGTGCAAGATGGCCCAGCCCTGCAGAGGTTGGCAATGTTTCCTGAACCATGAATGTGTATGAGTGGTTGATACTCACTTTGCCTCATGTTGCTGTCAGTTCTCCAGTGCAGCTCAAGTGTAACTTCAAAATCTGTCCTAAAATTTTGGAGAAATAATCTGTGCATGCAAAAATATGGGGAAAATCATGAACTAAACCAAATTGTAAGCCCTTGGAATCCTTGCCACCACCAACAAATCTTTGGTAATTCATATGAGTAGAGAATTCTTTTGTTTTGGCAGTTAATTTGTGCAGTAGTAGGAGAAATTGCATAATTGCATCCGATGTCTCCCAAGCTATTTACTGTTGAATCAGATTTTTGTCCAAGTATTGGTGTTTTTAGATGATATCATAAATTAAGAGTTTAATAATACACAAAAAAACCCCAAATGTTGAATCTCTTTAATATAAGCTTTAGTATATTAATTGAATAGAATATTCATCAGCCAGTATTTCCAAAAGCAAAGAAAATCCTGCCAAATGTAAGCAGTACAGGGGAAGATATGCTTATACAGAAACAATTTTCACATACCTGTCTTTAACATTCATTACCTTTCCCTATGAGTCTGTCTTTATTACAGCAAAATAGATCATAAACAGACACTATTTCAGCCTTACTCAAAAATCATAACAAATGGGTTTAATCAAAATCAGCCTTCCATAACTAAAGAAGGAATATGAATCAGTGTGGTGGGTTAACCTTGCTGACTGCCAGTTGCCAAATCATCCATTCTCTCACTCCCCTTTATCAGTAGGACAGGAGGGGGAAAAAAATGTGAAAAGGGTCATGGGTTGAGATAAGGACAGGGAGATCACTCACAAATTACTGACACAGGCAAAACAGACTACAATGGGGGAAATGTATTTAATTTACTGTAAATTAAAAATAGAGTAGAATAGTGAGAAATGAAAACAAAATTTAAAACACCTACTCCCAGCCTGCTTTTCTGCTCAGACTCAAGTGAATTCCTAACTCTTCTAAGTCTCCCCCCTGAGAGGCACAGACAGGCAGGTAATAGGAGTTCTAGTCAGTTCATAACCTTTTCACTCTGTCACTCCTTCCTTGTCACACTCTTCTCCTAATCCAATGTTGGTTCCTCAACAATGGGATAGAGCCCTTCATTGATTTCTTCAGTGTGGATCCTTCCCACCATCTTCATGAACTGCTCCAGCAAGGTGCTTTCCGTGGTGTTCTTCAGGAAAGGTTTGGATTCCCTACACGACTACAGCTCCTGACAGAAGACCTACTGCTGTGTTCCTCCATGGGTACTTGAAGCACCTCCTCTTCCACCCTTCTTCATTAACCTTGGTGTCTGTAGGGCTGTTCACGTCTTTTTCCTCTCTCTCACAACTGCTACACAACATTCTTTTGCTCTTTCTTAATTATGTTATCACAGATGGGTCATCAGTTTGGATCATGGGCTCAGTTTGGTCCCGTTTTGGGGCCTTTCTGAGCTGGCTGGAACAAGCTGTGTCCAACACAAGGCAGCCCCAGGCTTCCTCTCAGAGGAGCCACTCCTTCAGCACACTGTGCTACCAAACCCTTGCCATGTCAACCCAATACAATGAGTTTAACAGCAAAAGACAATGCAAGGCATTTCGCTGAATCCTGTGTGACCTTCTACAGGCTTTTTCATTCTGCAGTTTTAGAGCTTCACTGTAAAGCAACAGCAAAACTGGCAGTGGTAACAGTAGTAGCCAAATTTTCTGTGGAAGAGATTGTCTAAAATGCTATTAGGAAAACCAAAATTATTATTCTGAAAGTATTTCCTTAATATATTCTTCTTTAGAAAGACAAAAAAAAACCACAAAAAAAAGATGTAAATTGCTTCCCTGGAATGAGCATGCATCACATCTTTTACTTCTCTTGTGGCAATATAAAAAATATGGAAAATTCAATGTCAAAAAAAGCCCAAACCAAAAATGTAATAAAAATATATATAAGCGACAAATAAAGAATGAAACTCTGTCTTACATATCACAATAGATATAAGAGAATAATCCACCTAATATAAAGGCTGTTTCAATGTGTCACGGCTTTGGCATTGGCCAAAGGTTTACAAACCACCACATAATATTAGAATGTTCAGCATCTTTGGAGTAGTTGTTTAAAGATAAAAGGTTGTTCTGTCAGATTTCACAGGAGCACAGATACACAGCCAGTATTTATCTGAATACTAAAGAAATACTCAAATCTATCGCTTACATTACTGCTTTCCTTCAGTAAGTCATACTCCTGGTGTTGGCTCTAGCAAAAAATAATCTTCTTGAGATAATTTCTGTACAATCTATATGGATGTGAGTACACCATTCTTTACTACAAAAAAAAATTCATACGTCTTAAGATTATATTCTGTTAAAACAACTTATATATGAAGAACATTTTATTGAATTCACAGCAAAGATGTTAGTTATGGCTGCTCCCAGAGCAGCCATAGGACTCTAATAAAAAAATTAGGAGTCCTTTATTTTAGGTTTAGAAAAAAGAGAAGAACACACACCTTCCATCAGAAACATGTATCTACTTTGGAACTACTAGTTTTTTAGGCGCTTTGAGAGCAAACAGGCTATTAGTTTCTAAAGCATAAAAACCTGTGTTTGTTTCAGAATCAGTGGGAATCAAGGCCATTTCTATACACCAGTTTTAGTTCTATCAAGCATAGTAGTTTATGAAATTTTACAAACACTCTGGAATTTTCCCTCTAAATCGTACACCAGTCATAGAAGTCTGCCATCTCTTTTCTGAAAAATCAAAGTTCTGGATAAAGCATCTGAAAGGGTTGTTAAACAAATGTTTGATAATATTGAACAGTATCTATGAATATCTTATCTGGAAGGCTACTTGTATAAGCTAGTGAAACCTCCCTGGATTCTACCTGTTCAGATCTCCCTTAATAGTAATAGACACTGTAATCAGTGTCTGCCTCCAACAGATGGTAGGAGAGAATTTCATGTTCAGCCTCCAGTGCTGTTCCTCTCACGAAAGTAGAAAATCACACTAAAAGGATGACAGAAAAGTTATTGTCAAAGCTGTTATTGTCAAAATTTAAAAAAAAAAAAATCGCACAGTATGGAAGTGAAAAAATCTGTGCAGTAGTTACTGCATATAGCTGCAGCTAACAGAAATTTGGTTGTGGACATGGAAAGCAAGAGATGATAATTCACTGTTTTTTTCAGCTGCCACTACTTTTTTTTTCTTTTTCTTTTTGTATAATTCTTCCTCAACAGAGAGACATTAAATGGGAGATTGTCTTCTGAGAGAGAGAAATATGTGCATTTTAAAAATGCTTCATAAAAATAAAATATCTAAAAAAAACCAAATTTATTTGATCCTAGACAGATAAAGGAGACGATAGAGAAAAAAATCCTTCCTGAAAAGATCTTCATTGATGTTCAATTACCAGTGAATGAGCACACCCTTTAATGCCATTTTTCTGGGACATGAGAAAGTTTGTGTGATTTATATGAATTTAAATGTGATGCCTTAGTCAACAAGCTGCAAAAGTAATAAGCTCCCTTGGCCAATAGTGTCTGGGAAAATGTCACATGATACATAACAAGGTCTATTGTTTCTAAATCAGATATTATTTTAAAGAATTGTGGTATTTACTCAACCATTCTCTCTAACAGCAGAATGTGTTTCAATGATAGGAGCTTCATTTCAGGGAGCTGGGCAGTATGAAAGCAAGCAACTCAAAGAATTCTGTCCTTTAAATCTGTGCAAGATATATTTCTTACATGTTACCATTTAAAATGGTGAAAGACTGCTATGAAAGCTAAGTGATTTATTACCTTGATATGGAGCACAGGTGAACATATTTCTTCCTTTTTCACTGATACCATTAAGAAGTATTGCTTCATTTATCTTATATATTCTACCTTCATTTATCTTACATATTTTACCTTCAACACTTGTTAGCAAGCTGCAATACAAACTTCATAAAGAAACTTTTGAAACTCAAATAATGAGATTTCTCTGTAAAAGAATTCAGTTCCAGAGACTCTGGAACATCGTTCTTTCCACTCTTTCTGTAGGAAGAATATTAAAAATAAATTTAAAAATAAATTAGTGGATAATCTTGAAGGAACAGAAACATTAGGCCCTATCTTACTAACTATCCTCTCTTTTTATATGTAAATAAACTAAAAGCACTTTTATATGTTAACAAAATTTAATATTTCTTAGTTGCGTAGTATATGATAGCAGCTGAAAATATTTCCTACTTCAAAGTTCATGTTATTGAATGATAAATTACATTATTTCTTGACTCATTTGGTAAATAAATCAACCACATAATTAGTAGTGCAATTAAGTCAAAGCAACTAAAATAATATCAAGAACATCAAAATGAGATATTGCAGGAACCATTCCAGAAAAATATTAAAAACAATCTAATTTTTATATATGAGAAAGCAAATAATTCTCCCCTTGCATCCCCCAATATGTCAAGAGCTGCAGCTAGGCTCCTTGGGACAAAACTTAAAAATTCAGCAGAGATTGGTTTACATAAAGCAAGTGTTTACCAGGCTGGAAGATATTCTCTGTGCATTTCTGTGAATGGCTTTCAGTGAAGTTGTAATAATAGCATACATGGGAGATATGTGGAGCTAAGAAATCCAAGGGGGGGAAAAAAATATATATATATATTAGCTAATGTAAAGTCTGGTAGCTAAAGTAAAATAAATCACAAGATCTGCCTTCTCTTCCTAGCTTCGTTACAGGACTCACTACAATCTGTGAAAATTAATTAAAATATAATTGTTTCTACTATTGAAGGCAAAGTCTGAAAAATCAAAAATGTCTCATATAAAAAATATGTTTCTCTGGCTATCCTTCCATGTTACTTCTGTTACATAGCAATCCTAACTGTCACTGAGCTTCTAGGTATTCCTGGTAGCTCCAACCAATAACAGTCTGTATGTCTAACGAAGTGTTTCTGCTTCATTATAGAGTCACCAAACAATTAAGATTTCTCTGAGGAACCAAGAGCTTTTCTCTGAACTACCTCTTATGTGTTTTTCACCTGGAAAAAGAAGTTTGAATAAACAGCATGTGTTTCTTTTCATTTGGATGTGTCATGTAAGATAAAATCACATAAAAATATTACTATGATAAAAATTATGTTAGTAGCAGATTTTCTTTTTCAAACAGTTAATTGATTCCAAACAAGTGGCAACCACACTTCTGCCATGCTCATGCTTTCCAGGAATTGATGTAGAAAATAATTTTTAGCAGAGGGTCTAATTTTTTTCAATTGCAAGAAATCTCATGCGCATTTTGTTGAGGAATACATCTGCTCTAGGTAGCTGGGCTTGAAAGCTTCCATGGAGATGCACATCGTGCTTGGGTGGAAGTCTGAGACAAGAGGCTGTGAACTGTCAAACTTTGGGATAACAAAGGGCGTGAATTCAGGTGACATCAGCCAGGTGAATAGACACAAGGACACACATCTGGAGCTTGGAATTGCTGATCTTTCGGGTAACAGAAGAGATGAAAGGGGGTGAGAGCCAGTGAGCTAATTGGACATGGAGAGGGGCAGGACCTTGGCCCCAGGAGCAATAGCGAGACCTGCAGATGGGCTGTGAGGATATAAAAGCCATGGGGTTCCTGTGTTGGGGGTCCCTCCTCAGAAGCACCAGCTGGAGCTGTGTCTGTGTCACTGCACCGTGAATAAATGGCTTTATGGAAGGAGACACCCGAGACTGTGCGATGGGAAGCCTGGGGTGGGAGCGGTGAGGAAAGCTGCTCAGTCTGGCTGCCAGTGGGGCGTGCAGGGAGTCAAGGGGGCTCCCCTCGGGTCACTGGAGCTGCTGCTGCCAAGAGGCTCCAGTCCCTGCAGTGAGAGTCTCTGGCCTCGGGAGTGTGACTGCCAGAGAGGCTCGAGAATGGAAGTCAGGCTGGGAAATTTCCTTAACGATTTAAAATTTCAATTTTAATTTGATTTTAATTTTAAATGTTCCATGTATTCACACATACATTAGGACACACAACATCCCCATTCCATAAAAAAAAAAGAGCCACCGTAGTAGAAGGCCAATACACATAAATATACACATAGTTTAACCCACAGAAAAAGCCCAAGGGTATTTCCAAGGCCTCTGCTATAGTGGTAAAACTAATTCGTGCAAAATTTTGTACTGACCCAACAAGTGGACCATGTTCTCTGCTACAGAGAAATGGTATATTGTATGGAGTGCCACTTTTAGTGAGTTAGACGCAGCTGTCCTGACTATCTCACCCACCAACTTCTCCAACCCCAGCCTGATGGGGAATGGGGCAATGTTGGTGAGACAGTGGTGATGCTGTGCCAGCACTGCTCAGCAGCAGCCAAAATGCTGGTGTGTTATCAGCACCTTTTCAGCTACTAATACAAACAACAACACTGTGGCTGTTATGTGGAAAATCTCAAACTTAATCTCAACCAGACGAAATTCACACCTCCTGTCCCAAACTCTTACAATAAATTATTACTCTCCCATTCTCCCTACACTGAGTTGACTTTATCAGTTCTCTTTTGATATGACTGTAATTTGTTTTTTTGGGACATAGAGGGTACTGCTCAGACTTTTACTGAATCAGCATGCGAGGCTCATTTACCTTTTGCATTACGAGCAGCATGGATTTAAATTAATTTTTCACCCTGAAAACTTTTGCTAATTTTTATTAAAGTATTAAAGCTACCACTGCCTGACAATTGTGTCTGGCTTCTGCAGTACATGAACATTAGACTAGCAGCTATTTTTTTATATCAGAAGTGAATGAAAACAATATATATATATATAAATTCCACTCTTTTTAGGAAAAACAGCCAGAATGTTTGTAGAGTTAAATCTCTCACTGCAAAAATGTAAGACCTTGGCTCACTCTATATGTGGCAAACCTCCAGAAGTCAACACGCTCTTTGGAGGTGAACCCTTCAAGCTTAGCTCCTTGGTATTGATTGTGACATTTTCTTGTCAGCATGAACATCCAATATCCAACGCAGGCAATATTTCCAATTAAGTTGTATAGACTATGGACAGCATAAACTTAAACAAATGTGCAGTGTCAGAGCACAGGCAAAGTGTAGCACCTAGTTTTAATAAACTGAAAACAATCTAGCTGACAATATTCCCTAATTATACCTTTTACTTGGTTTATGTTTTGTTACATCCAGCATTCCTCCTTTTATCATTACTTTAGCTTCTGCTTTGGTAATCTTTCTTTTTTCCCCAACTGAGTGGCTTCATAGAAGGCTGCTTCACTGAACTCAGCAATAATCCTCTCATTGGCAGCAACAGTTTGGTATCAAGCTCATCTCTAGCAAAGTAAAATTTTTATTGCTATTGCTCTGTTAAGTGCTGGATACTCTTCTCTAGCTGTATAATTCAAGTATAAATTCTTCACTAGACTCACAGATTTTAAAGCATGAAGAAATCAACATGATCAGCTAATCTAGTATCTTGCGTAGCATAAAGCATATAATTTCACTTCATTTTTGTAATGCATTCATTACTTTCACCTATATTATCTCTTTCCAAAAGTCAGTTCTCTTGAATGAATGACATCATATAAAGTAGAATGTGTCCTGGTCTTTTACAAGTTATTGAAATGGCTCATTAAATCACAAACCAGTTATACTTCAATTTTCACTATGTTTCATTTATGATGAAGTCACCTCTGAAACTTCTCTTGGATAAGCTGAAAAGCATATCTCTATTTGGGTCACTGTTAAACCATGAATACTTTTACCTGTGTTTTATGAAGCTGTTTCAATCTGCCATCTTTTCTCTAAAGAGCTTTACACAGTCACTATTCAGGTAATGACCTCACTAATGTGGCAATACAATTTCCTTCTTTCTACTCAATAGTCTTTTGCTTATTGAGACTCAGTAGTCTGAAGATATTGTCTGCCATAGGTATGTTCAAAGTGCTTTATGATTACTCACATTTCAAAGATATTTGAGTTTTCCCACGATTTTATTTGGTTAGTTAGCTTGTTTTGCATTTAACTGTCTTAAAGGGCAAGTGAATTTGCTTGATGAGTAGCACAGAGTTGTCTGAATAAAAGCCAATATTTTGGTTTTCCATTGAGTTCACTAGTAATGACTTTGAATTTTTTTCTACAGACCTTCCAGCTACTCAAATATTGTCTCAGAAGTTTCAGATTTTTTTTTAAAACAGTCTCTCCTTTTGCTTCTTTTTTTTGCTGTTGTTTGTTTGTGATTTGTTTGGTTTTGTTTTATTAGTGAATATAGGGGAAAAAACCCATCCTCTACCATGTATTCTTGTAGAACAGTCTACAGCTTCCTTTAGTAGAATTCCCACTATCAGAAAACAAAGAGATGGGGATACTGTGGAAACAGTAAAATCAAAAAGACAAGTGCAGGAAGTTGTAATTATACAGTCATTTTGGTGCCAGAGTCTCAGTGTTCAAATGGAGATTGTGTGTCTGTGGGGGACATCCTGGGCCTGCCCTGTGATCTCACAAGCTCCTGATAAACTTTGACCAAGTTGACTGAGCAGTGAAGCATCCCTTGATTGGATCAACTGGGCCATGAGTCATTCCCTGCTCGACCAGCAGCTCTTACATGCTAAAGATGGAAACAGCCAGAAACATCAGCTGCCCAATCAAGGTGGAAAACGAAGGATAAGCAATTATCATTAGTTACCTTGCTAAACCATTTTCCTGAATTGTAGCCTGAGTGGTGTGGTGCCCTCGTGAATTGTAGCCCCAGAGGAATGGTATCATTGTTACTGCACTTTGGGGGAAAAAAGCCCAGTAACAGCCAACTTGCATCATAGCCAGGATGGAAACTTACTGCTGACAGAAGTTATTTTCTTGGGACCACAGGAGGCTGTGCCACCACCTCCCTCTGAGTGTGACACCTCTCAAAATCAGTTGTATTCGGAGGCCTGGGCTGATGATCCCCACCCTCATCTCCACACTCCTTGATGTCTTCCCGTCTGTGGGGAAACACAAATGGGTTTGAGTGAGGTGAGCGTTTCTCTGAATTTGAGGGGAATTTTTGATAGGTACCTTTCCACACATAGAAATAGCTGTATGGATCATTTTACCTCCGTTGTGTTTGAATTGGTTGTTGTATGAATGTGTGCTGGTTTTGTCTGGGTTAGAGTTAGCATTCTCCCAGTGGCTGGTATGGGGCTGTGTTTCGGATTTGTGCTGAAGACAGGGTTGATAATACAGAGATGTTTTTGTAACTGCAGAGCAGGGTCTACACAGAGACAAGGCCTTTTCTGTCTTTCACATGGCCACACTGGTGAGGGAGTTGGGGTTGCATGAGAGCCTGGGAGGAGACACAGCCAGGATGGGGAACTCAAACTGATCAAAGCGGTTTTCCAGATCATATGAAGGAGGAGGAAGAATGAGGAAAAGAAGAAATGTTTTGAGTGATGACATATGTGTCCCCAAGTCACCATTATGTGTGATGGGACCCTGCTGTCCTGGGGATGGCTGAATACGTGCCTGCCCATTGGAAATAGTGAATTAATTAATTGTTTTGCTTTGTTTGTGTGCATGGCTTTTGCTTTCCATATTGAACTGTCTTTATCTCAACCCACGAGTTTTCTTTTACCCTTTTGATTCTCTCCCCAGTCTCACTGGTGGGGGAGTGAGCATGCAGCTGCCTGGGGCTGAGTTGACAGCAGAGGTTAAAACATGAGAGTATGTTACTATTTCAAATCTATAGTTAAGTCATTGTTGTAACTGTAGTGAGATCTACCAAATCATTTTGTGACTGTTAAAGTACACAATAAATAAGAGCTGCTACACACTTTTGCACCCTTATCTTTCCATCCAAATCCTTTTTGCTCTAACTTACTTTTGCACTCCTGGCTTCCATGTAAATAATTCAAAATTACTTCTAATTTGATCTTCCTTTGTATTAATCTTTGTAGCAAGCAACAGAGTGAACCTTGCCACTGAACTCTGTAAAACTGTATTTTCACAAATTCATAATAAACCCTGTTTTTGACAGTACCATTGAAAATGTGTCTTAAAGAGGCCAAACAACTCCTCCACAACGTTTCAAAACAAGTTTGTTTGGTTTTTTTTTACTCTTGTATTTAACTTTGTTAGTAAAGATATCTGATTAGATCTTGCAGAAAACAGAATTTGATCTATTTTACATACTAGCTTTGAGGTATTAAACATAATTAAATTTCAGGAATCCACTGTATTCTTTGCACAGAGTTAATCTGCCTTTTCAAAGACACAGCAAATTAGGCATGTAATCACTGTTTACCTAACAGAGTCATAGAATTATTTTCATAACCTTAGAAAAATTTCCAAAAGCTTAGAAGACTATATCCAGTGTGCATATATATATATATATATGTATGTATGTGTTGATATATGGAAAAAGAAAAAAAGATGAGTAGAAGAAAAATTATAGAAGGGGAAAACCCTAAAAACCAGAGAAGTAATTTGAATTACAGCATTGGGAATGAGGGAATAACTTTAAGGTTTTGTGAAAAAGCTCGACATTGTAGTTGGATGAGATTTAAATTGCAAAAGGCTTTCCATATTAATGGGAAATAACAAGGTTGCTAAATAACAGTATGATAGATGTTAAATCAGCAGGTCCAGATAATTTTGCCTGCAAGTGCTGTAAAGAGTCAGCTGAGCAGATCTCTTGATCATCAGTGATGATTTTCAATAAGTCTTGGAGCACTGGAGCATTTCCAAAGGGTTGGAATGAAGCTAATGTTGTGCCAATATTTTAAAAGTGTAAATGGGACATCTAATTATAGGCCTGTCATCCTGACATTGATCCCAGACAAATTATGGAACAAGAGATATGGGATTTGATGAATAACCTATTAAAAGAGGATAATATAATTAATGGCAATCAGCATGGGCTTATAGGAAAGACATACTTTTGAACCTGCTTGTACGCTGATCAGGAAAACTATCACTGAACTTGTATAAGGATGATGCTGATGATCTTGTTTTGCTTCTATAGGTCATTTAGTTTCATACTGAACATGCTGATTAACAAAGAAGAAATTGCAAACACCAACATTATACATACTAAACTGAATAAAATGTTCTAACATGTAGATTTTAATATACTGTATTTCAAGAACTATCAATGAGCATGTGCTCTAAAAAAATGCCAGAGGGTTTATTTTTGGCCTTATTTGCAGCCTCAGTATAACAGCATCATTGCTGGGAAAAAAAATAATGGATAACACAGCAACTGGAGGAGGGATAAATGAGGAAAAGGAAAGACTGCTGACAAGCAGTTGGAATCCACCAGATATCAGGTATAAAAAATAATTTATTATAAACCATGAAAATTATGTAACTTGGGACAACAGTGTAAAGAACACTCGTAAAATGGGACCTCTATCCTAAGAATTAAAACTAAATCCTTGGGAATGATGGACAGTAATCCACTATGCCTAGAAAAGCCTAATACAATCCTGGCCTGTGCAGGATTCAGCCTCTTTCTTGGAATATGTAGGCTACCTCTGTACTTCTCAATTAAAGAAGGACACTCATATATTGATAAATAAGTACCGAGAAACATTGCAAACATATCTAAGCATCAGGAAATACATCTTACACCTAACCTTAAGGAACTGTTTTAAAAATTTTCTGATACAGCAGTTCCTTTGCATCTTTTGGCATAGAGAGCACAGCAACAATTCTAGTCAGCTTTCATGACTATTCCCAAATTCAATCTGCTTAAGAATTACAAAAGAAGGTAAAGGATTCGTTTGACTATAAGCTGTCTGTACTTACATTCAGAGCAGAAATATGGCTGTGGAAATATGTGATAACCAGAATCCATTTACCAGACAGCGAAGTTTCTCTTTTTTTTTTCTCTCTAAAATCATACATTAATTCTAACAGAAAGTGTAGTTATGTCATTAGTTGTGGGCTTGTTTGACTACAATAATTTCCCCTCCTAACTGACTTCAACAAGTCAGCACTGATACATCATTCCCACAGATTTTGCTTTTGCTAGGTGCTGTCTGGGGTCTTATTTAATTCAGTAACATTTATGAGATTTATGGTTGATGACAGTCCACTGTATAAACCCAACTTTAAATACTCAAATTTGAATGAATTATTTGAATGACCTTTTAATCTTCTTACTCATCAAAAATTGAAAAAAGAAAACAGAAAAAAGAAAAAAAGAAAAAAAGAAAAANCTAAACTAAACCCCACCAAAAATCAGAATAATTGTAGCCAGTAGTAAAAGGAGTAACACAGATGACTTCTTGGGCAACAGATATTAAGAGTGTAATGTGTAAAGTCAGAACTTGCTTCTCAGTTTAGCTTGTTTTCATTCGGCTCATACCAAATTTCACTTCCTTTGGAATGAAACATATGAAGTATTATATTCCAAGTGGTTGTTTTGAATTCTAAAGAATATTATGTATTTCTGTATTTTAGAGAATAAATAATAGGTGTTCCTCTTCTTTATGACTAAAAAGTAATGCTATGAAATGATTCAGTTTCACCTGGCTGTCTATGCAATAACCTATTTTGAACTCCTTCTCTAAGACTTCAGGTCTTCTAGCCTACAGTAAAATACAGCAGTTGTTTAAGAGTATTCCCAGCCCTTTCTAAGGAATTCCTGTGAATAAAAATTGTCATATTATAAGCATTAAATTTCACTTTACTGGTTGCTGACCATATCAGTTTCCATTGAATTCAACATGATATTAACTAAATCTTGCAGTCAGGAATGTCAAGGAGAAACATGATTCCATAATACTGACAAATTCAGGATTCTTCTGCATAGCAAACAGGAAAGTACTTGAAGAAATAGCTGCTTCTTTCAGTGCTGATTGTTCCACTGCTGTCCTTTGATTTTGAAAACAATAGCAATCTAAAATCCGAACTGAAGAAATCTTGGAAAATAAGAATATTTTGAAAATTAAGCTAAGCATAAAACTGAGTTTGCTTTGCAGCTCCATGCTACCAGAAATCTTGGAAAATAAGAATATTTTGAAAATTAAGCTAAGCATAAAACTGAGTTTGCTTTGCAGCACCATGCTACCATATTGCACCAGTATTAGTAATGACAAGTGAAGCTCATGCAAATATTTAGAGACTTTCCATGTAAGGAGAGCTATTGTGAAAAAAAGTAATTAATAAAAGTATTATTTTATGATATACTGTAAAAAACTTTCTAAATACTGTGAAAACGTGTTAGGGCAGTTAAGGAGCAGAAACACATGTAAGAATACACTTTTCCAAAGATGCAATGCCAGAGTTAAATTTTCACTGGAGAATGATTTTTTAACAAGCAAAAAATACTTTATCCTGCTATTAATTGATTGGCAAAAACCAGCATAATGGCTATGAATATAAAAAATTTCATGGTTCCTAAGTGTTTCACAGATGCACACTGCCAAGGTACTGGAGTGTGAAATTAGTGAAGCACTTATGCAATATACAGGCATTGTGTATATGATTATATCTGAGAGATTATTCTAGTAATGATAACTTGAAGTTCCCGCTAGAACAATTACTCATTTTCATCAGGTGATAAGAGTGACAATTTTAATGTTTAAGGTCTCTATCTTGATCCCTCCAGCATCTGTATGAATGTAGCCAATGCAGCGATGCAGTAGTGTGGAAACAGTTTATTTTCTGTTGAGAGGGCTTATTTTATTTCAATTCTGTGTGGTGTTCTTATGGCTAAAGAAATTTCAGTGTGGCACACAGAACACTAAGCCATTAATTTTATTTAAAGAATAGGATAGAATAGAATAGTTCCGTTTGAAGGGACCTACAAAAGTCATTTAATCCACCTGCAATATTTTGCTCATATATGTGACAGGCCAAAAGCTACTATTATGTTGTAAACTGACTGCAGAATTATAAGGTGGGTCTAAATTATGCGTGTCCTAAAATGAAACAATAGAGTATGAAATAAGAAAACACATCTGGCTAAAGCTAGACACTGATCACGAAGTGTCTGTCTGGATACTTAGGGTCAGCTGCTCATGAATGAAGACAGATTGCGTGCATGCTTCAATTCATGGGAATGTTGCTGTTGATCACTAATAAATCCAAACCAGTCATATCCAAGAAGCAGTTCAGTTAAGTTTCTTTCTCTTTTTTGAGGGGATCATTCTGGGAGATGAAGACTCTCCACCCTGCCAGTTAAAGCACAGCAAGAAAACCTATATAGACAGTGCTGCCAGGTACATGGTGTGACTCTTGGGGTGTCCTGCAGAGGGCCAGAAACTGGAGTCAATGATCCTGATGAATCCCTTCCAACTCAGCATATCCTATGTTTCTATGAATTGAGACCTAGATTGAAAAGAAACAGCATATGTATGAAGAAATATCTTGAATTGTGCAGAATGTTGACCTTTGCAACAATCTCCAGTATATCTCAAATAAGTATTCAGTGTAAACTGACAGCCCTGTGCAGTGAACATATCATCAAGCATTCCTAGAGCTCCAGTAGACAAAGTCTGAGCTTTAAAACAATCCCTATCTATAAATTCTCCATCTATAAATCTATAAATCATGACAATGTACAATCACAATATTTAAAGTTATTTTTATACAGTAACTGAATTGACATAATCTCTTATTCTGTCACTGAAGCCAGCTTGCATAGAGCTTCTCAAGCCCTAATGTTTAAAAGGAAGAAAACCTCCAACATTTCTTTAAATATAGGCCAGAAAATATTTTGTTTTTCAGGCAAATGCAATCACAAATACACAGAGGTGGTTGTCCTAGGCATCTTTAACTTTCTACTCCTTTGTATTGATGTCCTCAAGCAAGAATCCTTAATTTCATTTTGAACATATTACTTACTGAATTATAAATCTAGAAACACTGACAACTAGCCTGAAGTAAATTTGTTTTAATATAATCTGAAACTTTTATTTGGATCCTATCTTCCTCCAATGGCAATATAATCACCAAGATAATTTGCATGATTAGCTGGAAAACTCTTTTTCAATACTAAACATGAATACATGAAAACCCATGCTGGTTTATTTTTTTCTGTATTTGAAAATGAAACTGAAGACAGTCCTTTCTTGTTGAACCTAAGGTTCATGAGTCTACAGAATCATACCATTTTTAAAAAACATTTGATGGAGCAGATGGCTCAGGTATTCCTATAGCTTTCACCTTTCCTCATAATTTTAATAATAAAAATGGGTGGGATCAGTAAAGGTCTCATTCTAACAACTTTCAAACAACTTGGCTTTAATATGAGCCACAGAATTAATATCTGGGAGGGTAATACATTGTTTCATTCTAAGCTGACCATGAACTAAGACAGCTCCAAGAGCTCCAAGAGTTCCAGCTGATGGAACTGAAGGTCCTTGTCATCCAGTTAAAGACTCAGGCTTTAATGCAAATTGTATCATATATTGGAAATTGTTAGTTTCTCACAGTTGCTTTTACAAGAATATGTGTGCAAAAATCCACAAGAACACATGTGCAAAAATCCAGAATATATTTACAAATATGACATTCTTATTCCTAGATTTCCTCACTGACCTGACACAGTAGGTGTAATAATTTGTAGCAAGGCTTTAAACAAGGCAGGAGAAAAGAAAAGAAAATGTTTTCTAAAAAAAGAGAAAGACTTGTAGGTCAGATACTGGTCTTGCCCTCAGGAGACCAGTATTCATTTCCTGATTCAGTAAGAGATTCATTATATAATACTGAGCATATCTATGTCTCTATTTCCCATTTTCAGAGTAAAGATAATGCTGTTTAACACTCTAACCACAACATCCCGAAACCTGCTTTGAGTTGCTGAAGCTCTCTAATGATTTTATATTCACAGCTTTGTCCATACAGTCTCTCTTAGGAAGATGTTGAAGGGAAGGAATAAATCAGGATTTCCTGTACCACCAAAAATTTCCTTCTCCTGTGATCATCTAACATGATTGGTTTTGTTACCATCCAGATGGTCTTGCTGTATTGCCCTAGAATTTTCCTGGTAACCCATAGTCAAACTCCAAGGAGGTTTCCACTCTGGAAAGTCCTTCAGCTTGTCTTGTTTATTCTTGCTTCTACCAAGGATATCACATTCTCTGTGGCTGTAAATTCCAGCTTCAAGGAAAGTTGGAGATGTAGGCAAATGCATGTAGGTATGTGCTAGTTTGACTTGGGGAGGAAAAACTCAAAGAGGAGTTTTCTCTGTGAGTACTCCCCTGAGAGTTGATAGTGACCAGTTGGAGGCTGGTTTGGTTATTGACAGCGTGAAGAACCAATTG
>VWZS01007042.1:250095-293445 GCA_013397075.1 Rhabdornis inornatus
TTTTTTTAATCTGGCCTGGAGAAAGGTACTTAAGCAAACACATGGGAACTGTCATCATAGGGATTTAAATGTATGTTAATTAATTCAAAATTCTATCTAATAATTCTTCAAAGTGAAACTGTACAGAAAATGTTTGTCTTCCTTGGAATTTCCTGAGTTAAAAATCTGATTAATTAGTTTTTAATTTAATCTCTAATTTCTTGGAAATCATATTTCTTTGACTTATGAGCCTCATCCTTTTCTGGGTCCTCTATCATGAGTAACACTGCCAGATTTTTATTCTGTGTTGTCCATATTTTGCAACAACTTTTCATATCAAGCCACATCTTCCAGGCAAACCCTCCCACTTTGTTTCAAGTATTGACATTTGATAGATTTTGCTTTAGGCATCTGAAGAGAAATTTTCTTTTGTCACTCAATTTAAATCCTCAATAAGATAATATTAATCTTCCCCAAGATATTTCACTAGAGATTCTTTTCTTTGGTAATATCCCTGGCTGCAGCTTTTTAAATACAGACACATCCTAAATTTTGAAAGTATTGTGAAAGGAATTTTGCTTGAATAAGCAAAAGTTGTTGACGATGGTTTAAAATTTTCTTTAAAAATATAAAAAAGAGAGAGGTCAGAGCCATAATTAGGAGACAATAGAGAGCAGTGTAAAATCAGAAGATTATTATTATTAATTATTTACTTCCACCCTTTCCAGATTGCTTTAGTCACGAAAAATAATTTGTTAGTAACAAGCCTATGCATTATCATAGATCTGCATAATACAACAAACTATGTATCTTCATGACAAATTTTGAAATAAGGAAATTCCAGACCATTCCAATTTTATATGCTTATTGTTTTGAACACAATTTTCCTAAAGTAGATGGCCAGTTAGATGAAAGTTATAGTTACGGACTATAGAATATTTTCTAAGAATAACCTTTTATTTTGCCAGAAAATATTAAATTGGTATCAAAAAACCACTTGTTTAAAGCGGTACCTATGTTTCAAAACAAGTTTTAATGTCTTTGTCTATAAATATGCAAGCATTTAGGTAAAAGGAAAGTCAATAACAAAGTAATAATCATTACAAAAAAATTATAATTTTGTCTATTTGGCTTCAAAATTGTCAACTCTGGAAATTGTGGTAGAAACTGTAAACACACAGAGATATAAGAATATCGTTTGAAAGGGAAGAATTTCTCTCCCTGTTTCGAAAAAACAAAGAAAAAAAAGAAAATAGCCATTAGAAAGGTAATGGAAGAGAGTATAGAGAAGATATAGGGAAAAACCCTGAGTCATAGTAGAGGAAATACTTATAGTGCACGTCTTTAACCAGCAGCTCTTGAGGTATTTTCTCTTCACTACTGTTTTAAATTACCTCTCTTCAGGCTGAGAAAATTAGTAAACTCAATATAAAGCTTTCCACTGAAGTGACTTTATGCAAATGATTCATTAATGCAGTCTCCAGGATGTTGTCAGCCCAATCTGTTTCTATCTTAGCATCAACTCCATAACATATGTTTGCATCTATTTTATGATACTGGTAACACTTCTATCATGTGAACCAGGAATTGGCCCCAAAACTTCTGAGTAGTAGCAGCTTGCTGTACAATGCAGGAAACTGTTGTGCAGATCCCTTAAAAAATGATTTAAAACGTTCCCAATACATCGCTTAAATAGATTGCTCCTTTAAAGAATTATAGAATGAATAGATAAATTGATTCTATCCATTACTCATACTGGTGAGTTTCCTACTTTGTTTCCTTACTATTTCAGATTTGACATGCTGTTACTGTGACTAATGCAACCTCACAGGGCCCAAAGAAACTTATATGCCATGAATCAACAATAAAGGGTATCTCTGCTTTAGTTTGCACACCTTTATTTATCTAAAATAATGAAATATCTTTTTCTTAGTAAAAGAGACAATACTTACTAGCTCCTATTGGGTATTTTTAAAATAACCAAGAGTACAAAAAGTTAATAACTATTATAAATAACATACAAATGAAAATGCTTTTCTGATTGCACAGTCTTTTGAAAAAATCCTTCTTAAACTGACAAAAACAGAGATTTATACATAAATAGCCCACAGCAAGCTGATGTTGTGTCTCTTCTGCTCTCAATAAAAGTAAAAATTATAATCCCAGAAAGCTTTCTTTTTTTTTGGCATTATGAAAGTTTTGATAGCTGCCTTTACACTTCAGTTTAAAATGCTGTCTGAATGATTTCAAATGAATTTTTGAGAGTAGCAGGTTGCAAGAGCTCAGACATTTTAAACTGTTGCCAGCATTAAAGGCATTAACATCCCACTGAGCAGGGACTGAAATGCTGGATGACTTTTTAAGCTGCCTCATGAGTTTTTGAATGAAGTGTAATTTTTCTACTACAAGAAAAAAGAACAGGGGCTGGGCCAGTTCTGCCATAGAAAGGATACAGTGGATGCACAAAGCTCGTAGTTTCCACATTACAGCTGGGGGCAGCAGGAAGAAGAGAGAACTGACACCTTCAGATAGGAGGGTCTTCTCCCTCTGCAGAAGCTGTTGTCCCAGCTTCTCCTTTTGGAGCAAAGGGAGCCCAGGTTTTCACGGCTTTGATACAGCAGGGAATGAAATGGTGCAATAACTGGCTGGCTGGGTCCAGCAAGAAACTGGCTTGAAAAACTGTACAATCAGAAGCTGCTCAGCCTTCTTCCTAAGTTATCATTCATAACAATTGCACTTCAGCTATGCTTCCACTTTGTTCTTTTTTGCCCTGGTCTCATGAATCATACACTTTGATTTGCACAGTGATGCAGCTTTGTTATATAATTAGCCTATAACAAGTGGTCATGGTGAGATATGGATCTGAAACTGCTGGACTGAAATGGATATTTTATCTTTATCACCAATTTCTTGCATGATTCATAAAACTCTCTATATAAAGTTGGCAGGAAATAGTGGCCCATGGCAGTAACTTATTATCGATGCTTAGATAGTCTACAGTCATTTCTTTTTAATTTGATGAGCATATCTACCTGCAGATATGTCAGTCCTGAGACTGAAAAGCAATGGGACTTCAGACTTCAACTCTCTGGTCCTTTATTTTTCCTAAATCTCTAATCAATACACGAGTATTTTGAAGTATCTAATTTCTCTGTGTAATGCACAGGCTTTCCCACTCATACATTTGATTTCTACTCAAATAAAAAGGAGGATCTAATATACAGTTTCTAAAAAAGTGGCAGCTCAAGAATAACTGTGGGAAAATGTCCATCCTAACCCCACTGCAGGATCACAGTGGAAACTATTAAGAGGTTGTTTTATCTTCATTTCTTTCAACCTACAAATTTGCATCTGGATATTATAATATTCAATATTTGGGGCTAGAATGTCATCTTGGATTTTGCTTGTTGACCTGTCTGTGGTGGATTTTATCCTTTTTCTCTGCAGGTTTTCAATATTGCTATTGTTGTTGCTGTGAATGATACTATTTTTTTCACTACTAAAATACAAAAGTAAAACAGATATTGTCCAAGTTTAAACAAAATAGTCAGCAAGGACATCACTATAAGGGGCATAACTAGACCCTTGGGACCACAGCAAGAGAAAATCTGTCCCCCAGAAGATTCTGCTTCCAAAGTTATAGCTGTGGGAAAGAAAATAACAATTTATATAACAGTGAAATCCAAGAGTAAGAGAAGAAAGGAGAATGCAATGAGGTAAAGAGACTTAGTAAAGGTATTCTTTAAGGAACAAATGAAAGAATATATCAGAGATCAGAAAACAACAAGAAACAACTGTTACTCTGCTTTATCAACACTTGAAGCATAAATACATTTTTACTTCCTCAATGAGAATATTCAGAGTAGATCCTTGAATGAAAAGGAGCTCACGGGGTAACTTCATAGCTTTCATTAAATTAATACATCATAAAGGCATTTTTTTCCCTCCTAAATTTGAGTTCCAAAGAAAAAATCCTATAGGAAATAGCAGAATCTGTTTCTGACATAATTACTTAGTCATAAAAGATCATTGGAAAATAAATATTGGCTAAGCATTTATATTTAAAATTGTATGTTTAAATATAAATATAAACTCTGGGTTTAACCAACTGTATAAAGCGTATTCATGTACAACTGTGATTTTAATCTGTAAATGCAGGTAAAACTTCTAGTGCTCTTCAAGAGTTTGCACATATGAGAAAGAATTACTTCATTTGAGAGATTTAACAAAGGTTCTCTGTAGAACCTCTTCCTCCTATGTTTATGGTGCTTCTCCTCATGTATCATTAACTGTAGGACCATTCTGCTTTATATAAGATAATATGAATTCAAATTGTTTTCATAAAAAGACATCTTCAATCACATTCCCTCCTTGTGTTTCTTCTGTTCTTTTTTGTGTTTTCTCCTCTGAAGTGGCTTTAATGTGGTTGCAAATAATATATGAGGGTATATGTAAGGGGCTTGTCTGTGCCATTCAGGTTATCTGGTCAAAGCAGTCGTAAAGAAGAGCACACAGACCTGAACTGACATAAACACAGGTAGCAGAGGTTGTGATATAAACAATTGTGGTTAGTCATCCAAATCACTAAGGGCATATGGATTGTGAGAATGTTCTGTTATTCAGTTGGAAGGATAAGGAAGGGAAGGAAGACAACACACAGACATGAAACCTAAGCAATTAATGTTACAAAGAGAACAGGAAACAAACCTGTCATTAGCACTAAATGATGTACTCTCAGGAAGCTGCAGGCAAGCCAGGACCGGGTGTTGGTACGTGGGAGGAGGTCAGTGGGACTGTGCCAGCTGACGGGGCAATGTACAGGGTAAGGGCAAGCGGGGGGCAACAAAGTGAGGGGCAGACAGAAAATGGTGTAAAAGGGAGCAGCTACATAAAAAATGTGGTCAGTCAGCGCATTTCTCCGACCAAGCCGTGTGTTTGATCACCACAGTCTATCTCGTCTTCTCATTCCTCATTCTTAAACATTTTCTTAACTCTCTCTCTCTGTAATCCCACTCTCTATCTTGTGAGTATTTGTGCAATACAATGGCTGAATTCCAGCTGCTGGTGAGATCCGTATATGTGTGAGGAATTTGGTGCCAGCTACTGGACACAGTCTGAGGGTACGGGTAGCCCTAGCCTGTGGTATCAGCTATGGGAGCAAGTGTGGTCTCAGCAGTGGGGATGAGTGGGCATCTTTAACCTCCAGCCATAGAGTGGAAATGGTGCAGATCCCAAAAAACAACTACTCGAGGCACCAGTGTGAGTGCAGGGCTCTGTGCTGGTGGGTGGAGTGGCACCACAGGACAGAGGCCACGTGCCATGTGCTGGCTGCTGGGGCTCTGGGCAGTGTGCTTGAATGTTCTCTATCAAACCTTGAGCTGGACCAGCTGACAAGGAAGGAAGCAGGGGTATCTGGTGGGTGGAGGGCTCACACTGGTATCTGGGGCACTAGTGATTGTGGGGTGCTTGTGTGTGTGCTGCATGTGGGCAGTGATTGCCAAGCTGGACCAGCCAGCAAAGAGGAGATCTGGGGGGGGGAGGAGACCAGGTGGCAGGGGTGCCAGGTAGATAAAAAGGCCTTCCTGATTCCCAAGGAAACCACGAATGTGCATGTGTTAGTGAACCTGGAGAGTGCTCTGTGTGTGTGCCTGCACCAGTGACCTCCTGTGTCTGCAGCCCAAGGACTGTTGAAGACAGTGCCTTGTCTGCATCACCTGTGTGACTGGCCACGCCAGTGTCCTGCATTTGTGTGTGTATGTGTGCCTGTGTGTCTGTCTGTTTGTGTGTCTCTGGAATAAGTGAGCAGCACTGTTACTGGTTGGATCTGCAAACAGGGAAGCAGCCACTGCACCCCTCAGCCTGGTCAGAGACCCCTGGTCCTCAAAATGGGCTCCAAGAGCTGGGCAAGAGGGAGTCCTCAGCCAGAGCAGCTGGAGATGGCCATCCTTTTAGAATCACATAACCTGGCATTGAACACTGTTTGGCAGCATTTCTTTATTAAACTTGTGCTGAAGAGAATTCCACACCCTTTAATTCAGTGCAGTTTTTAGTTGAAAAACACGTATGCTGTTAATATGAATTTGTCAATATGTATTTGCAAGTGGTGCAATACTTACCAATTTTTTTTATTAATAGCTCCCTATTAAGATATAAAAGTCATTGCCTTGTATCTGAAGCTAATAGCTGATTTTTAGCCCTTTATTTTGTCTCTCAAATAAAGATTAAAAGAAAGCAGTACGATAAATTGCTTGCATGTGTCAAAATGAACTTTTTTTTTTTAATCTCTGTTTTGCTATGAAAATATAAAAGGGTAGACCCTTTGTGGATAAAAGATTGTCAACAGCACCAGTCTTGAAATTCAGTCTGTAGTAACATTATTGTAAGGCTTTCAGACCAAAAAGCCAAATCAAAGATTCTGATTTGATTCTAAATGAAACTGTTCATTTTCTTTTCAAATTTGACTTCTTTCACAATATGAAAATGAACATAATATAAAAGTAAAAATATTTCTACATATTTAAATAGATTCAGTACAAAAATAGGTTCATGATTATATTTTCAGTTCCAAGGTAAGGTAGTGTCTTTCTTCTTATACTTAATTAAGTATCTGTCAAATTTTCTTTCAAAATTGCGGAAATCCACTGGATCAATAATTTTTGTGTAACTTTAACACTTAGAGCAAAGACCACTTGTGTATTGGTTTTGAAGATGGCTCAGATTTGTGTAGAAACTGGATGTTCATTTTATGAAAAAAGGAGTATTTAGTTAGAAAGCTGACACTTCTCCCGTAATTGCAATCTATGACAAAACTTGTCTCCAGAATTGCATTAACTATAAAATATGTGCATGGTGTTATGTAGAGCATACAAAGAGCATCTCAAGGAACCTGCACATGTAGGAATATAATGCAAATGCCTATCACCAAGCCAATAGAACATTCTCTTGCATTAGGACCGGAATGACTGTGACCTGCTGAAAGACCTCAGGAGTGGAAAAAGGAGTTAAGATGTTTCTAAGTCACATTTCACCTTTCTGAATCCCTCATGTTGTCATTCATAAGAGTTGCCCAGAACAATTTTGCTTGGCAGAGCAGTATAATTCTCCTTTCTTTTCAGAGATTCCTCCTTCTAATATATATCCATATATCTATATATCTATATTAGAAGTTAGTTAGAAATCAGGGTTAACGATGGTCACTAGGTGGATCTAGACTATCAGGAAACAAATTTCTTAATCTTTCCAGCATTTGTCAGCTCCTCCCACTCATCAAAACAGAAGGTGGGTGTTCTGAAACTTTCATGATCTTCAGAGACTTCTGAAGCAGAGACTAAGCATAAACAGTGTATGTTGCACAAAGGGAGTCACAACAGAGAAGCAGGAGTTCTTCCAATAACTGTTTGACTAAGGGCATGAATTCATAAGCTAATGACAGCTAAAGACACACACTGTTTGGTGTGGAATCACATTTGTTAATCGGCAGAAGGAACAGGGAGCTGAGCCAGTGCAAAAAAAAATAAACCCAAAAACATTTCAGGGATAATGTGATCAATAAATTTCAGTCTGTATCAGGAGTCTAATTAGCATATCCCAGATGTAGTGAAAAGGACATACAGGGCACCAATAAAAGGTCAGATTACTGCACACGGAAGTAATTGAGTATGCTGCTCATAAAGAACGTCTACAGGACTGTGTACTGCCGTTAGTGAAAGAGTAAGAGAACTGACTTTAGGCATTTTTCATGCAAGAAAACTTAAAAGACAACCTCTTTTTCCATTTTTTCCTTAGAAAATAAAAATCAGCAATTTACAGAACTACTTAACAAAATCAAACAAACAAAACCCAAGCAATCTCCTCCCCCAGTAAAATTCTAACTACCAACAAGAGCTGATATCTGATCATCTATCTAAATATGGGTTCAGATCTCAGTTCTTCATCTTCCAATTATTATTTCTGTTGAGGTTTAACTGTAAATATCAAAATAGATGAGCCAATTAACTATGTTAGATTGGTGTTAACATCTGCTTTAGTTCTGTAATAGCACGGTTATTTTTAATAATGATAAACAGTGTAATGTTCCTCAATCTAAGAAAAATACAGTTTAGATTTATGTCGCTGATTACAGATTACTCTGTCTTTACCACTATTGGAATCAAAATGAAAACTGCAGTTAAAGAGAAAAGGTATAGTGAGAGACTGATAATATAAGCATTCTCCATCTGCAGATCAGATGAAATTACTTTACAGACCTATTTGTGTTGAAAGGAAGTCATTCAGTGAGAGTTTCTGGCTCCTAATGTACCTGTAATACTTAACATGAGAAGCCAGTATCAATATTCCTAATAAAATTTGCGAATATGGGAAGGAAGAGGTATTTTTCTGCATGCACTCAGCATTGCTGGTAGTCTCCCAGTCACTCGTGTCTATACCTGCTGCTCTAGAAGAATGCCAGCATAGACATAATCTGTAAAATCTCATCCCAAAATAACTGTAACAATCCCTGTGTTACTGTGATCTCTTTCTGGTCTTTTTCTGATTATAGACGTCAGAAGAAACTGATAGGAATCTAAGGAAAAAAAATTGTGTCTTTCATTCTGTATAATATCTATGGATCAAAATCCAGCCAGTTCTACAGGAGAGACATAGTTGAACCTTTGCAACAGATTAACTGAAACCAGTGTGAGAGTTTCTCTGGTCTGAAACCAAATCTTACCTAAATGCCTAACCCAACATGTCAGCTTAGTATCTAAGCAAAGGGAAGAGACAAATTTATGACACATATGTTAACTATAACCTTCTTTCTCTTTATTGTGTACTGCTGTCAAACTCTTAAAGTCCTCTCCTTTGGGACATTGGCTCTTTTCATTCCCACTTTTCAGCCTGTAGCAGAGGTAACATGAAAAATTAATCCCCATTGAATTAATAGTGAATTTCTAACATTTGTGTATCCAGAGTCTCAGTACTGATTTGTAGGTTCCTTATAGTTGCTGTAACTATTGATAATGAATTGATTAATGCAAGTAGAGACATAGCCAACAAAATAGGTAGCATTTGTAAACTCTAGTTTTTCAAATACACAACTAAATTCAACCTGATTATGTCATTAGCATAGGTAAGTGATTTGACTCCTTCATAGTGATTCTTCCAGGCAGAGCATATTGAAGAACATCACAGAGTTTCTTGTGTAAAACAGAAGCAGCATGTTCACACATCCTAGCTGGCTGTAATTTCATGCTGAGAGTAGTATATGTGCTCACTGGTAAGGGAGGCTGGCTACAGCCCAACAGACATCTTCTTCTTCCCTGCTTAGATATAATGTACATATTTGTAAATCTGCCTGCCATGATTCCTAAAACACTGCCTTTACTTAAGGAAAGCTTAATCCTGCTGAACATGCCACAAAAGAATAGACTTTCATAAGCACAAAACACACAAACAAAAACCTACAAAAAACTCCTTATTTTTCAGAGGAGTTGTATTCCCTTATTAACCTCTCACAAGTAGCAAGATTTCATATTCACTGTTTATCTCAGGGAAAGAGTCCTGTAACTATGGTTGATATGGAGATACGGCTTTTACTGTAGCCTCATATGCAAGTAGATTCAGTTCTTTCAATTGATAGCATAAAGGAAACATATTTTATGCTTTCTTCTCTATTCCACTCAGACTTTAGCAAATGGTTGTGATATTGTCCTTGTGTTTCATAGAAGGAGATACAGTAACTCACACACAGCCAGCTACAGCCATTCTTTTGCCCTATGATGTCTCATATGTTAATATGAAGCTTACAGACACAGTTCAGGACTTTCAGGAGACCAGCAGTCTTTTGAAGCAACAGCTGGAAGCCAAGAGGGAGATGCTAGGACATACACCTGGCTAAAAAACAACAGAGTGGATGGAAGAGGGGACTCTCAACACTTTGAAGTTCATTCCTCGATCTGCAATTCATGTAGCAATATGAACACAGCAACTGATCCTACATCCCTTTAAAAATTAACTTCCATCTCTGACAGCAGAGTAAGGTAGCATTCCGTGACCTCCGCATTTTCTCCTACCTTTCTACACACTGGGAATGAAGATTTGGGGCAAGGATTAAACATACACATCTCTACACCGCCTATAACTCTCTTCAGATAGCAGTTATACAGCTGTAAATGCATTTTAAAGAAAATGAACCAAAGGCTCTACTCATGCTTTTGTCTTGGGGGATGGCATACCATATCTAAAGACATAATATCTTTCTTTATGTTTTTCTGAGTATGACAGCATGCCCAACAAGTCAGTCCCTTTTAGGAAGGTTCCAAGTCAATAAGAAGCACAAGGGGCATATTATTTGCCTCTTCTGTCTTTACCAGAGTTTAATTCACAGGTGTTGCATAAGCAAAATTAGTCAGATGAATGAGGCTGGGAATGTGGTTAAATTGTTTGACTTTCTGTCCTAAAATACTTCATATCACACACATTTTCTTTTATTTTTCAGGATGTCTTTCTTTTTACACTCACTACTTTGGCATTCTGAAGGGCAATGCTCATTTTAAAATATGTATAGACTTCATTTAAAATAAATGAATCTAAAATCCTCTGGGGCAAAACCACATTTGGTGTATCTCAGCTAACTTCAGTGGAGTTACACCAAGGTTGAATCCAGGCCTACATCCTCTCATCATGAGCTTAAAGAAAAACTAAGACACGCCATAAAAAATATAGGTTATTTTACATTCTCTCATTCATTGACTAGCTTTGTTTTATGGCCCTAATAAAACCTTATATTAGTGGGATTTCATGCATTTATCTTTATGTTTGATAACATTTTTGAGCACTGTGATAAAATCAATGAAAATTAATGTAATTGTTTCCAGCCAGATTCAATGACTCTAATTACCAGCATTTCTAGTCCAACTGCATATGCTTAACTATCCTATGTACTGACGAAAATTTAACTACTGCTGACTCAGTGTTCTTTTATATTTGTATATGGATAACAATCAGAAGAGTAAATAAAGGAAAAAATGAATTTGTGAATTTCTGTTCATCATAGAACTATCATTATTGCCGAGCTCCATAGAAATATATGACAAATCCAATCAGGAATCTTTTTTCACAGTGCATTTACAATTAGAGAAAATTGTATGAACCATTATGTGAAGAAATGTGGTGACACAGTAATGCATTTTTAAATTGAAGAACATCTATGATATCCTAAAATAGCTAACTCTTTCTGATATTGTATATTCATTACTGTCTTTGTAGACTGTTATCCCCTTATTTTTGTATTCTTCTTGCCTGAAAATGTCTTTAATTGCTTCATGTGCTGAAAACAACACGAAGAAAAAGACTGAGTCCTGATTATTTATCTGAATTTGATCAAGGGAAACAGGAAGAAATTATAACCTACTTGTATCCAGAACAAATTTAAACATGCATCCATTTAAATACTTCTGTTGCTAAACTGTAAAAAAAAGTATAGGTATATCACCGAATTATGGGTATTTTGGTTTATGAAGATATTTCTAGATATTTTTATCTAGAAAATTCACCATAAAACATAGGCACAAGGTAGGGAGTTGCCAGCATTTTTTACCTTATCACAGCTGAGTCATGTGACTCTAAGCATATATAAGCATATATACTTACAATATTTTAAGTTACCAAGTAATTATAGGAGTGGTATCTCTGCTACCTTAAGAGGACAGACTGAGAAGAAAGACTGAAGAAGAAAGATAATAATGTTCACTTGTCTGATCACTAGGGATGGAGTAAGTCGCTACTCTACCATATGATAAATAAGCAAAATATCAACTTCTTCTCACTGAAAATGCAATTATTTATATTTCAGAGACAGTCAAGATCTGTAAAATGCTTTTGAATTTTCTATGCAAATTAAAGTGTTTAAAGCTTGTTATGGATATGGGATTATAATCAAGTCTTCTCAAGGCTGCAAATACAGTGATTCACTGAGTTTATTACATGTAGCTCAACAAACCATGCAATTTAAATATATATACAACACACTCTACCTACATTAAAATAAACATTTCCCCTATATGATAAACACAAAGTGCAGAATTTTTTTTCTAAAATTCTCATTTCCTATAAGAGATGTTTTCTGTTCATTTTTGAACTTTACAAAGTAAATTTCCTATGCAATATTAGAATACGCATTAATTTATTTTACTGCCTATATGTTCCAGCAATATATTTCAATGTGCGTCCCTATGGTGTTCACTGTTACTTGTCCACAGATACAGCTGAGGCATAACAAAGACACAAACATCTTCATCTCTTGTATAACGTATATGTCGAGAAGTTCAAATATCCATGACTGCTTAATCTGAAGCAAATATAAACCAGAAATTCCGTGTTAGTTTAACATGTTCAACACATCATTTTTTTTTCCTGAATAGAAAAAAATTAATTTCTCTGCAGAGTAGTACCATAGCACCTCTACACTGCTAACATTCCTCTAAATCCCTAAGCTTTGTACTGTTCATCTTCAAAGTCATCAAATTTATCAAATTGCAGGACTAGTAAATAGTTAATGGTCCTGAGTGTCTGTCATTTTTAGAATGACATGCTAGATCATGTTTATGTTCTCAGCTTGCTTTGTCTATTTTGGTTCTTCTCCTGCTCTGGACTGCTGCTATATTTTGTTTACTGGTGCTTGTGCCAAGCCTATTTTTTTCCTGTTCATGTGGAGACCGTCACCTTTACAGTGACTGTGATGATTCCAGTAAAATCCAACATCTCAAGGAGTCAGAACATTTGGTCTTCCTGAGAGGTGCAGCAAACATGCAAGTTTAGGGATGCAACTAATAGTTTTTAATAATTGATTTAAAGAACAATGACCAGATTCACTCAAAGAGATGCAGGGAGACTCGGTAACACTGAAGCTTAATTTAGTTCTCAGACTGCAGAGTGATAGAGTGCCCCAAGGAAGGTCAAAATACCTGGAAAACCAGACTCTCTTTAAGAGAACCAAGCTGTGTATGTTTATTTTTTGATATTCAGCACTCTAAGGATTCTTTTAAAATAATAAAATATTATTTCCTAATAAAAATGTTCCCTATATTTATTTCCATTAAAATATTTACTTCAGTAGATAGTTTTTGAAAATCAATGTTTCAGAAAGTGCTTTAAAATAATTTGATTTTTGGGTTGCTTTTTTTTATCTTTGTAGATATCTACCATTTTAGTACCAGCCTTTTGTGAACTACTTTTGATCCTGGTCTTGATTTTTTTTATTCCTTATTAGAGTTTCACATCCTCATCTAAGCTGTGTCAGACAGAAAGCAGAATTGTAGGTACCACACAATGAAAACAATCTCAGCTGCTGCTCTAACACCCTTCAGATTGCTGAATATGTACAGTAATGTTCACTAATAATGACAGTGCACAACTGTACATAGATCAACTTGCATGCTACAGAGCTGAGGAAAATAGTGTTGTTTCACTTATCTTTTGGATTCTGCCCTTTTTAGTTGCTACCAAGATTAAAGATGAGGAGAGGAAAATAAACTAGCAAAATTTCTCCATAAGGAAATGTAAAAGTTATTGATGGTACTAATAAAATAAATTTACTGTAATATCTAGAAGCTAGTAAAACCAGGAGGAGGATTTTGTTTTTCCTTTTGAGCAAATTATTAACAGTTCATTCATAGATTATATCGTCAGAGGTGTTATGTTTTTAATAAAAGAGTTGAACATTTTTGCCCAGATGTAGAATACAAGCGCTTTAAAGCAATACAAGTACTTTCAATTTATTTTTCCTCACTGAATTTGTTGGGGGCTTTTTTCCCAGTATTCAAACACTCTGATGATTATTTGCCCTCCTTCAAGGAAAATGTTTTAAAGTACCACAGACCCAGTAGAGTTCTTTTTGCATCAGTCCAAGATCTTGGCATATTTCCCTGTGCTCTTCTAGCCTCAACCCTAAGGGCAGCCAAAGGCAAAAGTGTTTTCAGCAGACTAAGAAACACTGTAAGCTTCAGGGATTTCTGGATGACAGATTTTAAACTATAACCAAAGTAGAGGTGTGATTAAAAATAATGATCTAAAGCCTCTTTCTAAATTGTAAAGGGAAATGTGCAAATTTAGCTTTCCTCAACATTATGACTGATGACTGAACAATTTCTAAGTAATTCATGAAAATTAAAACCAGGATCAATCTATAAGCCATTTGAGCCATGTTCCTAACAAAGCAGCAAAACTTTACATTACATTTTGTCATCTTTTCTTTTGCTGTCAGAATTCAGGTGTTTTGAAATTGCCCTTGCTGTATATAAGGTGTTGATGTCAAATGTCTGTACTCCTCTTGTCTCTTAAAGATTTTAATTCCTTAAATTCTGAAGAAAGATCATTGTTTAGTCTGGAGAAAAGGAAGCTCAGGGGAGACCTCATTAATCTTTCTCAACTATCTGAAAAACTTCTGCCTAGTCTTGAGTAAAAAGACAGGAAATTGCCTTAACTTGTGCCAGGAGAGATTCAGATTAGATATCAGATTAGATACTAGTGTGGGTTTTTTTGGGTTGCATGTGGCTGGTTTGGGGGTTTTTCGGGAGTTCTGTTTGTTTTATTTTGGTTTGGTTTTTTGTTTGGCTGGTTTTGTTTTTGTTTATTGGGGTTTTGGTCGTTTTTTTTGTTTGCTTGTTTTTTGTTTTTGTTTTTTTGTTGTTGTTGTTGTTTTGGGGGGTTTTTTGTTTGGGTTTTCTTGTGGGTTTTTTTGTGTTTTGTTTTGTTTTGTTTTGTTTTTCACTAAAAGAATGGTTAGACATCACAATAATTTGCCCAGGGAGTTGGTAGAGTGTTCAAGAGGGGTCTGGATGTGACTCCTGGGGACATGGTTTAGTGGTGATTGTGATGGTGCTGGGTTGACCGTTAGACTAGATGATCTTGAAAGTCTCTTCCAACTTCAATGATTCTATGATTTTGTCATTCCTAAAGAAGAGTGTATAATCACAACAATAAAAATAGCTTCTTCTTGTATAGCTACCCCAGTCTAGCAAAGCTGCTTTTAGACAGGTTATGGAATTAAAACCATATAAAGTAGTGAATAGTTTCAGCTAAAACTTATGGAAGCATTTGTGGAATTAGGAATTAATTCAGTGAAATGAAATATTTATAGTTACAAAATTGAAATCTATTCTGCACAAAGACCCAAATCTATCTGAGCAATGGTACATGTGCTGACAATTCTGCCACACATCTTCAGATTAAGCGTGGTAGAAGAACATGGTACATTCAAATTTATAATAAAGTTTCTTATTTCAGACAAAATAGCGGTCAGGTGTTAACAAATGAGGAACCTTACAGTGAGTATAAAACAAAACCTGCTTGCATTTTATTCAGAGCTGTCTATTTCCTGTGTTTGCACATAAAAATTTTAAACCTCTTCATTAGGTCTTGCACCCAGGATTAGACATGACAAGAGTCCTTGCTTTTCTTGTGTCAAAAGGTCTTGACTCACCAACTAACAAATGGTGCTCAATCCCAACTCTAACTCCAAGTTCATTTGATTAGTTAAGATTAAGACGTCCTTCCAGACAGTCCTCATCTAACCAAAGTGGGTCTTTCTTTTCTTTTCTTTTTCTTTTTTCTTTTTTGTCACTTGTAGAGTATAATAGCCTTCCTTTAACCAATCTCTACCAGCCTTTCCCATTCAAAAGCATGCTAGGAATAAATTGAAAATACTTTAAATGCAAAATCAAGAACATATCTGTAGCATTAGATCTAACAAACTAACCAAATAATTATTTTTACTCCAGGTACAATGATACTAACAATTATAATTCAAAATATGTGCTTTTAAAAGGATAAAAAGTAACTTTTCTTGGTGTATTGCTCATCTATTCTATGCCCCTCTGTACTGCTCAATTTCAGTGCACAAGGCAGCAGAAGCAGAAATATATATACATATTATTATATTACATTATATTATACTATATTATATTGTATTATGAATCCTCAGTTCTTTTGAGACTATGATAGTGGTCTTGGTGATTTCCATCTTACTTCTAGGAGTTGCTTAAGAACATATTTATATTTGCTAATACACTTTACACGTTACTCATACTTCAGTGGTCTGTGAGTCTACATTGATGTGAATTTGTTGTGTATGATGTGTTTCATTTATGTTGGATACATGTTCTTTGTTGTGTTACCACAGTATTCCAATGATATGAGGTGGTTGATTACTGGTAGGTGGTTCGCTGTTCTGGGGCCTCCCATATTGTTCTGTGCCTGTATTTTCAAGGTCCTTAAATACAGATATCATATCACCAAGTCTACAGCAGCCTCTGCAGAAGGGTACACACTGATTTACTACTTTTGTCATATCTATCATACCTAAGTATGTGTCTAAAATGTGTCTAAAATGGAACTTCAGGTTTAAGGTGAGGGAATTGAGCCTCATCTAAAGTTCCTACAATTTTTGTGAAAATCTGTAGTCTAATGAAACAGAAAATAAAAATATAGTAATTCCCCAATTGGCAAGAAGCTGCAGGACTCAATGCTTATCTGTCCAGATTGAACCTGTTTGTCACACTCTGGTCAATCCCACCCCAAGGTCAGAATCAGATCTAAGAGATGTTGCCATTTACTCAGTTTTTAATATTAGGTTACTTAAAGAGATGAACATACAACTAAGGAGTTTTGTGGGGATTTCTTTTTTTTTTTCTGTCTTCTACTCCTGGAATTCTTGGTTATTCCTGAAGTGATTTATGTAACAATACAATTTGCCTTGTATGTGTCAGAAAGATGACTTTGGTCCTTGCTTAGCACCCTGACAGCCTTGAAGGATTTGTTTATGTTGATCCGCTGGAATTAGACCTGTTCCTCAAAATAATTCTGTCCCTTCAGACTGTAATTCCTTTTCATTTCATCAATTAAGCTGTTCAGTTTTCACAGTTTCTCAGATATTCTACCTACTTCACAGATTCCATTTTTATATATAAGTCCTACATCAATCACTTTTTCATCAGCTAGTTAATGGTGGATTCACTTCTCTTCCTCTCCAAGTTTTCCATCTTATATCCTAGAGGCAGGGGCAGAAGAAATTGTTTACAGCAGGACTTTCAGCTCTGATCCAGGACTGAAGGAGAAGGAAGAAATTTCGATGCCTTTTGATCACCTTTTCCTCTTCCTAGGGAAGAACTCCAAGGATGGAGAAGGAACAAAGAGAAGAAAGAAATATCTTTGTACTAAAAGGACAATGAATCTGTCCTGAAAATCTTGTTCTTTCTGTACCTTCCTTCCCATTTACTTTAGGCAACAAAAACTTCATTGTTTATACCCCAAGGAGATAAGCCTGTTAACAAAGTCATTTTCTCCTTAAGAAAACTTACTGATTAGACAATCTTTCTATGTCACTGAAAAATTCTTAATAGTCTCTGAAAAAAATGTTATTATTAAAAATTTTATAGTGTTGATTGGAAACATTGTCATGGTTAGGAATAGATTGTATTATAAGTAGATTTCTTACACATTTAATTTTATGTAGCAGGCAACAACAATTTGTTATTCATTGGTCCTTGTTATAATTATTTTAAACCTCCAATTTTATCCATATAATTTTAAAACATACATGTTTCCTTTCAAGGTACTAAGAAATTTCTGAGACACAGGTAACTGTCGCAGTTGCAATTCACATAGTTTAGCTTTGGCTTTTGCTTTTGTTATTTTGAATGAGTCTCTGGACATATCTATTTCAAAGTAATAATAATTTACATCCTAAATTTGTAAGTATTGCAACTGAATAAATTTGTCTATAGATTAAGATTTGTATCATTTAGGGAATTAGAAATTTTGTTGGGAGTCACGTTAAGACCAAAAAAAATAAGTCAGTGGAGTTGTTTCTGTATTGTTAGCAGCAACAGCTGTGGCCCTTGGTGGTGCTAAGTTCCTGAAACCAAGGTGAGCAGGCTTGATAGGTCTTTGACATTGTCATCTTTCTCCATCCTCCTCCCTTATCCCAGATGCACTTATACTACTCAATCCTCCACCCTAAAAAGAGCTTTTATTTGTTCCTGATGCTGCTTACTTTTTTCATTTGTTTCTCTTTTCCTAGTTATCCTCATGGATTTGGTAATAAGTGCTACTTACTCATGGTCCTTTATGCTTACCTTCTTCATTGTCCTCTAACTTGAAAGAGCCATGATTTGAATACTTGCTAGGACCAGCCACACAAAAATTCATTTGTCCTCTATGTTGACACATTGCATATGTGTTTGTGCAAAATATCTTTACATTTTATTTGGCTATGTCATCGCAGTAGTACAAAATACCTATATACTCTTGTTGGTCACATAATTACTATGCAAATTTTGAACAACTCCGTCCTTAGAAGTCTGAGGTGTTCTCACTTATGATCGACAGATTAACTTGAAAAAAAACCATTGCTTTTGTTTATTTATTTGATTTTGCCATTTAGCCATTTTCCATTTAATAGAGATTAGGATTTATCTGAATCCTCTTGTGTATGGATGCTGATCATTCTCACACATTAATGGATGACATTGATGTCACTTAAGATCTGTGTTCAGCACAAACCATCAGACACATTGCCACATCATTCTACACCAGACCACAATGGAAATACTCATCCTGTGGGAGGTCCTGTGCATTGCACCGTGTTCTATGCACAATGGCTGGGCTGCATCTTGCTTAGCTGAAGATACCTACAGTGCAGAATTCTATGCCTCATCTAATTGCCTTAGAATTTAGTTAGTCATTATCTTTAGTTCACAAAGGATAGACATTTTTAGGGTGTCATTCACCTGATGAGATGAGGCACACCATGACATGCCATTTTCTTTCCATTGGCTCTGAAGGTACCTGTATTTTGCAGGACACCCTACTTGATGCCTAATGCAGGATACTAGCAGAAAGTCCCCCAAACTGAAATAGTGTTTTCTGCATGTCAGTCTATTTTTCTGCATAGCTGAGTAATAAAATTCTAACATCTTCATGCTTAACTTGAAAAATGCAACTATATAGCAGGTAGTACATGGCTGAAAATCCAGACTGATTGACTGGTAGAACATGGACCCCATATTCTTTGTCTTCAGGATCAGAAAAAAAGGCAGATATATTTCTTTTCTGCAGAAGTAACTGTAGTAGAGTTAGTCAACTCTTTTCTGCCTTTCTGATTAAGTTAAAGCCAAAAGTGGTCTTGTCTTCCTTCTTTTGGATCAGCTTGGTAAGCTATATTTGCCTACATTACTTATCTTGTCATTTAGAAACAGGTGTTACCAAAATAGCATCAGTTTATAATTTATGTCTATTTTAAAATTTAACTTCTATCCTAAATTTATCTCATATTTGATCTTTCCTGTGAAAATGGATCTGAGTTTAATAATGTGGGAGTAAACTTCTTCTAAAATGCTGTCTTTGCATTTTTCCTAAATGCTACTTGGAAGGACTCCCAATAATTTCAGAAGATTCGTTTTAGGTCTTTGTTAAGGAAAAACATTCTATTTTAAGAATTCTATGTTTCCAATTACTGTATTTCCAGATGGAAAATAATTTTCAATTTAATTTTTTAAGTCAGAATGACACAAAAAGCTACTACAAACATAACAAATATACAGAGATTTTTCCAAGTTGGAAATCCTTTTTAAGTCAATATAGAATAGAATATATAATTTACATCGGTATGAAAGTCAATGTCATTTCAAGCAAGACATAAAAAAATAGATGTCTAAGATAAGAGTGGTCAAAAAGTTGATATAAATCTGATATGATTTAAGTCCAGAAATTGAAGCTGACAATGAAAATAAAGCAATTGGAAAAACTGATGCAGCTATAAATGAACAATGGAAATGGTGAGTTAATTAAACTTGAAGAGACTTAAAACTTGAAGAAATTTAAAATGCGAATCTGTGTTCATCTGAAAAACTTATATGATTTAAAGAAAAGACTGGAAGATAGTAGAATTGACAAAAAACTGATTTAGGTGGAAGTGAGAAATAGAAATAATCAGCTGAATTATGACTGATAAATTACAAGGAAGACACAGTATTGTATCACATGCTATGTCCTTGTTGAAGTCCAGGATAAATTCTACTTTAAACCCATGCCATCTTCCAAAGATAAATGCTGAATATTTTTATAAGAATTTTCTTGGACTTCTTCATCTTTTGTGTTGAAATTCTTTTTAACTTGCAGTTTCCTGTGGAGCCTCATATGCTTCTGCCTTGTGCTCCTTCATTTTCAAATGAGATGCTGACCCAAGCAGCTGTTCCTGTTTATGACTTAACCATGGCTTTCTTACACACATTATGGTCCATGCTCACCTATGATTCTCTGTGTCCTGAAGTTTTAGAATATTATAAGACATTGTAGAAATATGCTGGTTTCCGTTTTTTTTTCTTTTGTAGTCAGGGGCTTTCATGGACCTTGAGTGATATCTCCTTGTGTTTCGAGGACAGGGATATGAATCATGAGTGAATCCAACCTTGGCAGTAACTTTGACAGCTCCATGGTACTGGACAAGACACTTCATGTTTCTTCATCAATTTCTCTTTTTGCAAAGCTGTGATATAAACACTTCTCCATCTGCAGATTGTGTCAGTGAATAATTGAATTTTTAGGTGTTCAGATCACTATTTCTGCCAGTTTTTTGGCACAGAAGAACTTAATAATGATGTTGGTGCTGTGAGGATAGTGCCAGGGAAACAAGGAGGATATAGGAGTGGGGTTGGGGCAATAAGTAAATTTCAGTATAAAGTGTGACTCTCATTATTGGATAAAACTCTATAATGCCCTAGGGAGGACAGTTTCAATGATGTGATTGTAACATGAAGTAAGCCTATTACTGAAAGAAGTGAATATATTGACATTCTATGTGGTAACATCGGATTTTTTAGACATTGGTCTATAGTTATATCTCTTAAAATCCTGCACATTGCATGTATCAGCTGATGAAGTTAATCTCTGCAATTTAGTGTCTCATCTGAGTCTTAGCTTCTTATGTATCTGCAAATATAAGTCTGACTTAGAAGAAAGTTGACATTTTGTATCTTGTACTACTGAACACGAACATGACTCTGTTCTGCATATGATTTTAACTCATAAATAAGCTGTATCAGCATTAAAAGCATGTAAGGTAAAGCAGTACAGCAGTAAGTATTCACAAAAGGTACATTATTAACTGCAATTCACTTTCCTTCTCTTTTATATTATCAGGAGGAAAACACAGTGACCATCTTACTTAGGCTACCCTGTTCCCAGCTGCACTTCACAGCACAAGTTTCTGTAATTTTCCATGGAGAGTGAAGCAGTGAAGGAAATCAGGTGAAAGGTAACACTCAAAAAGATTATTCACTCATTCCAGATATTTGACTGAAAATCCATGGATAAAATTTCATAATTCAGGAGGTTGACTTAAGTTGGGGGGAGGGGGAAAGGAAAAAAATTTTCTACTTGCCCATTTATTTCTTTTGCCCTATGAAATGAATTATGAAAACAGAGCTCAAAGGAATTTAGATGAATTCCATAAATCAATATTGTCAAATGAGTAATCTACTCATATGGCTGACAGTCCAAGTGACAATTTCATAAAAATTCAGACTTCTAGTTCTTATGCAAACATTATTCTATAACCAAAAGTACATGGATTATCCCATTAACTTAGGGGGACTGCAGACATGTTTTACATTCAGAAATATAAAGAAACATTTTCAGCAATACGGCCAAATAAGTAGAGAATACACTAAACCCGAAATAAAATAGTAATATATCATATTTTTATCTGCCGGGGGGAAAGGTCTCTGTGAATATAGATACCTTATTACTTAATCAAAATGTAAATTCTATTCGTCCTTGGTCCACTTTTGGTACTGCTTTGAAGAAAATGTTGAAGTAGTAAAATTATGATTAGCTTTGATATTCATCCAATAATACGTTAAGATTCATGGCTAGAGTAAGGGAGAAAAGTTTTAATTTGCATCCAGTTTGTTTACTGGCAGATATATTTTGTTAGTACTTTTTGATGGTACTCTGCCTCTTACTTAGTTCCACTTAAAATCCAGAAATTCAAAACAAAGCAGTTATAATGTTAGGAGTTACTTCAGAACTGGACAGTTTGAGATCAGTCAGACCTCTCAATATATTGGCATATGTATGTATGTGTGCAGATGTGTAAAGTCATCATTTATTGCTTTGACAGAAAATCACCCAGCCAGTGTCTTAGGTTGCTCTTTTCAGATAGATCAAACAAAGAAATTGCAATTTAGTGTACCTGACAATTAATTTCTCTATTTTCTTCAAGGTACATAGGAACAGGAATGAAACTCTGAAGAACTGAATCCTACTCCCAGTTTTACTATTAGGTTGCTCTGCTTCTTCTCCAAAGTCGTTAAAATATACTAAAACTTTAAAGGAAATCAGGACAAGTATGAAAGCTTACTGTCTTGGACTTCAGGACAACAGCCTCTGGTTTCTTCAAGGACCTGCTCAGTAGAATCCCAGGGTATAGAGTCCTGGAAGGTAAAGGGGCCAAAGAATTCTGGCTGAATTTCAATTATCACCTCCTCTAGGCTCCGGAGCAGTGGATACCAACACAGTGAAAAGCAGGCAAAAATGCCAGGAGGCCTCAGATTGGTAAGGAGCTGTTGTGCAAATTCCAGGTAAAAAAGAACTTTCAGGAAGTGGAAATGATGGATAGTTGGCCTGGGTGGAATACAGGGGAATTGTATGAGAAGCTAGTGACAAGTTTAGGGAAGCCAGTACAATTTTAGGGAAGCCAAGGCCCAGCAGGAACTGAGTGTGCCCAGGAATATTAAGGATAACAGAAGGGCTTCTATAGATATGTTGCAAGCAGAGAAAGACTGGGGATAAGGTGGGCCCGCTCCAGAAGGATATGGAAGATCTGGTTACCCTGGACAAAGAGAAGGTTAAGGTTTTCAATGACTTCTATAGCTCAGTCTTCAACAGGAAGTATATAGTATATACTACAGATATAGTAGGAGAGGGTCGGGTTCAATAACATCTAAGGAACCTGAATGTGCACGAGTCCATGGGGTCTGATAAGATTTATCAGTGGGCCCTGAGGGAGTTGGCAGACAAAGCTGGTAATCCACTATCCATCATTCTTGACAAAATTGCGGCAGTCAGGTGAAGTCCATGATGACTAGAAAAATGGAAATATAACCCTCAATTTTTGAAATGGGAAAAACAGATCTGGGGAACTACAGACCAGTCAGTCTCACCTCTGTGCCAGGCAAGATCATGGAGCAGATTCTCCTGGAAACTGTGCCAAGGCACATGGAAAATAAAGAGGTGATTGGTAAGAGCCAACATGGTTTTACAAAGGGGAAATCATGCCTGCCAAACCTGGTGACCTTCTATGACAGGGCTACAGCACTGGAGGATAGGCGCAGAACAACTGACATCGCCTACCTGGACCTATGCAAAGGGTCTGACACTGTCCCACATGACATCATTGTTTCCAAACTGGAGAGACATGGATCTGATGGATGGACGATGCAGTGGATAAAGAACTGGCTGCAGGGCTGCACACAGAGTGTTGTGGTCAGGGGCTCATTGTCCACGTGTCGAGTGGTGCCCTCAGGGGTCACTACTGCAGCTGATGCTGCTCAACATCTTTGTCGGCGATGTGGACGGTGGGATCAAGTGCACCCTCAGCAAATTTGCTGCTGACACCAAGCTCTGTGGGGCAGTCAACACACTGGAGAGAGGGGATAATGCCATGCAGAGGGACCTGGACAGGCTTGAGAAGTCATGAAGGTCGACAAAGCAAAGTGCAAGGTCTTACACCTGGTTCATGGCAGTCCTAGGCACAAATACAGTCTGGGTGAAGGAGTGATTGGGAGCAGCCCTGCAAAGAAGGAATTGGCGGTGTTGGTTGATGAGAAACTCAACATGAGCCAGCAATGTGAACTTGCAGCCTGGAAAACCAGCCTGGTCTGCATGGAAAGGAGCATGGCCAGCAGGTCAAAGGAGGTGATTGTCCCTCTGTGCTCTGCTCTTGTGAGACCCCACCTGGAATACTGCATGCAGCTCTGGTGTCCAGTATCAGATGCAGGCCTACTGGGAAGCCAGAAAGGAGCTCTACATCAGGAAGTGTAGTGACAGGACAAGGAATAATGGGTACGAATTGAAAGAGGGGAAGTTTAAGTGAGATATAAGAAGAAATTTTTTACTGTGAGGGTTGTTAGATGCTGGAACAGGTTGCCCAAGGAGGTCGTAGATATCCCAGCCCTGACAGTGTTCAAAGCCAAGCTGGATAAGGCCTTGGGCTACTTGGTCTAATGGAAGGTGTCCCTGCACCTAGGTGGGTGGGAGGTGTATGTTTGGGACTAGATGATCTTTAAGTTCCATTCTATGTTCTATGTTCTGTGTAAGTCTTCCCTGAGAATATGGATTCCTTTCTGCTCTACACATTCATGGCTTATTAAGGGGAGTGAGTAGATGGTACGGTTTCTTTGATTCATCTTCTGGAATAAAAAATTTATCACTTTCACAGGAAAGACTGGAGATTAGACACTGAGGTTTTAAGTAGTGCATGGAGGCCTAAACAGGTTCACTATCACCAAAATCTACATTGATGTGATGTACTTTGTTAGTACATTAGGGTTCATGTTATTCATACTCTAGATCACTCTGGTTCCATAAACCTATGGGATGTAAGTCTTTGGGATGACAGGGTAAAGTCAGCAAGGTAGGGAGATATATTGGAGTTAGTAGTGAGAAGTATTACAGTATGAGTTTCAAATTCTCTTTTTGATCTTGGATTGCTGGGACTTTCCTTATTACTGTTTCACACCTCACCAAAAATAAATTTTAAAAAATAAAGGTGTGGGGAGGAACACAACAAACCCACCAAAGTCTTCTGGAGTCAATGATGCAGTGAATTTTCTATATACCACAGATGAAGGAAGAATTTTTCTTGGTGTCACCACCAGCAATTCATGGCATAGTACGAGGAGAAACTACTCTTTCACCTATTACAGAAAACTTTAATGATAGTTAAAGGTCCTTCCAAAGCTCACTAAATTCAAGGCAATTGCTTCCTTTGCCTGTGCTGGAAAGGAGTAGAATTAAACAGAAGGGAACTGACATGACAGAAGACTATAAAGACAAGTGAAGATGAAACTGAATGAAAGGAAAGCAAAAGCAGATAATTAAATTAATAAGAAAAATAGCTCAATGAACAAGAAGATAATGAAATAAATGAGAACTGAAGTATGTGAGACACATAACCAATAGAAGGTACAACACAAAAATTAGCTTGAAGCAGTTAAGGGAAAATTGTCTTTTAGACAAAAATCTGAAAAGTGCAACAAAATTAGAAGGATGAAGGATATAATTGAAAAAATGCTGCTAAAAAATCTTTCATGTCTTCATTACTTTTCCTCTTTCCCCCTTCTTATTTTTCTGATTCTTTCAAAAATCTGGTGCTTAATTTTCTTCTGCAGTGGTCAGCAGCCAATGCCTAAGATTGTCTTAAAGGGACTACTTATGGTTCATTTCAAAGGGTAGTTGAGCTTTGTATTTCTATTTGTTACTGCTTCCAGCTAGCAAAATTTGTAGATACTGCATTTGTTACTATACTGGCCTTCAGTTCCCTACTGATTTTGCCATCAGAAACAAGAACACAGTGATTATGCACGTTTACTTAAAAATAAAGCAATCCATTACTTATCACCTGCCAATCAGCATGTGACTGAAGTCACATGGTATTAGAGAAGAAAACACACTGTTGGAGAGGTTTCTATCAATCAGGGAAAGTCTTCTGAATGCATGAGTTAAAAATTCTAGAACAGTTTGGAGATCATCAAATTCCAATCCTTATCCATGGGCAGAGATAGCTGTCAGTACACCAGGTTGCTCGAAGCCCCATCCAACCTAGCCTTGAACAATGCCAGGGGTGGGGCATCCATGATGTAGGAATGGAGTCCAACAATGATCTGTACAGAGAGGTAGACAAGTAGGAGGGGAAATAATGTCAATGACTGAACATTTTTATTAAACAGGAAACCTTTCCCTAGTGTTTATTCATTTGCACTTTCAGATGAAACACAAATGCTTTTGTGAGGAACAACCATGCCAGTTATTATATTTACTTTGACTAACACACTGCTTTGGAGTTGTATTCTTGGCCAAGGATCACACTGTGATAAATTGAATAAATGGACAACAATTTTAAATACTTCTCTATGGGTATTTCATATTGCTGGTAAATCTAAATAACAAGTAAATTTTAAAAATACAGATTGCTGACCTTGGGCATGCCTTTTCCAGACCTGTTACTCTTTGCAGCAAAGACTTTTTTTTCTTTTGCAAAGGACTAAAAGATCCTTTAGTAAGCCAAAAAATCTCTAGGTTTTTTTATTTTTCATGCTTTCTTCATAACAGCCTATTTTGCTTTGGTGTGAACAAGTGTTGTTCCTGCAAGATAATCGGTTTTGGACAGGTGGAACACAAGATTCAAACAGATTTTTCTGATCTATGACAACAGTTCCTGGGAAATTCCAGGACAAGAGATTGTTTAATTCAAGATAAGTTGGATTGCTTGTTTTTTTCTTTTTTTTTTCCCCCAGAATTTTTGTCTCAGTCTCTGTGCACATTTTATAATGTACTGAATAATTGTATCCAGGATTGCTCTTAGAAGTAAAAAATAACTAGACTTCTAAAATATAGATATAAATATACGTAAAACATTTGGACTCAGTTTAAACTTAGTTGTGGAGGCCTCGGTAGCCTGTGTTCTCACACAGCTTTCCCACGGGCTACCGAGGCCTCCACACTTAGTAGCAATTTTCAAATCCAAATTAATTGCTTTGCCTGGATGTTGTAAGTAACCAACTACTGATAGACTGATATCTTCTGACTAATTAAGTAGTCCAAAGCCAGAAGTCAATTTTTTAAGAATACAAGTGCATCATGCAGCCCAGAATAGATAGATCCTAAGCCACTTTAAATTGTGGTATCTTCCTTTTCTGATTGTTACCTAAATTCTTACATTTTCCAGAGACTGAATACTAAGATACAGACAGGTTGCACTGTTAGTGAAATTCAGCTGGCCTTTCCCCAGCTTCTTCCAAGAGATATTCATTGTGTTATAAACCACCTTTTTATTTTATTCACCCCTTCTTGGTGAATAGCTAATTTCCTTATTGTGAAAGATTAGATAATAATATATCTACAGCATTATGCTATTATGTAACTGTCTCTCTTCCTTGATTTAGAAGAAAGAGTGTGACCTCCCAATATAGCTAATTTAATCTGCAAAAATAATCTTGCAAATTGACTTGCCAGAAACTAATATTAGATGAAATCTTTGTTCTATTGAACCTGACTGTCATTTGTGATTCTCCATAAAAGGCTTAATCTGCAATTTTAAAAAATCTCTACTAATGTTGTCAGGTTTCATAAAATATCTATTCTATTAAAGAATTAGTGATGCTGGTTCTAGTGGATTTGCAATATTTGGGTAGAAAGCTTGGATCTGATTGAAATTCAGATCACCTTTTCGTATTAAAGTTTGGTAGAGCTGAAAAAGTATTGCAGTAGCTAAAGTTGGTATAAGTCAAGAGCACATGGCTTTAAGAAAATGCTAATTCTTCTAGGAATGTGAAACATCCTTTTTTTCTATGAAAAATAAAAGTGAGACCATTAGAATCTTTTTCAGCAATCCCCATTAATGTGACTGCAATTTTCATCTTACCTAAATAACTCTACTCTTTGTTTTAGATTCCCTGTTTCATCATATAGGAACAATTAATCTTCACAGCAAAACAAATACATGATGGTGTTGAACATTGTAGGTCGTTCTACAAATTTTAGTATTAGAGCAGCAAATAAATTTGAAATATATTTTAGAGCTAAATATATTTAACTTTGTTAAATACTCAAGCAAAGATACAATAACTATATTGGAAATATGAAAATTCTTTGTGCATATTTGGAACAACCCCTAAAACCATATAAAAGTGAGGATAAATAGGGAGATGATTCTCTAATGCTTAGGCTGTGCAATGTTTGAAGTGGTCTCCGACTAGACAGAGTGAAATGCTAACACCTTATCATTTAAGATTAAAATGCATAGATCAAAGTTATAGAGAAAAATCAAGCTTTGACTGGGTGTAAAATAGATGGGAATAGCTACTTGTGACTTTTCTATGACTCTTTTTACTTACAGATAATGCTATGAATTGCATGAGGACAAAGAATATTTTTTTTTAAATTCAAATATAATAGAGTGTATTACACTAGTGAACAGACTGTTCTGTGAACTAACCAATGACTATATGTATGCTCGGTACATATGCATATGTTTTTTACTAGGTCAAGATCAGAGGCAAAAGGCAGGCTTAGGAAACAAGCAAAGTCCCTTTGAACACTGCTTCACAAATTTTTGAACATGAATTCAGTTTAAAATTCAGAGCTAGATGTTAGAACTCTTCTTTCTAATGGTTCACTGTATAGTACAATTAAATACTGAACTTCATCTGAGGCCACAGCAATATCTATATATATGTGTGTGTATGTATGTGCATGTGTACATATTTATATATGTCTTTCCAGAATTTATCTGGTCTACATTTTGAAGCTAAGTTCTTGCTTGAGTACAATTTTCAGTATGTTTGAAGAGTGCCAATGGACTTTGGACTGTCACATCAAGATATACATATGCATGAAGAATACAAAGGTTTATATTCATCTGAAGTATATATATATGTATTGTTTACATATACTGTTCTATATGATACGTCTATTTTTAATGCTGTCAATATATGATTATACAAAAACATGCAAGAAATAAGATACATGTAGTTTGTTATGTTTGCAAATAGCTATGTCAGTACCAACTAATTGTATAGTGGTATTTATGCATATCTTTATACAAAATACAACCAGGTGGAGACTCTTTTATAGCTGCTTAGAATTACAATAACATTTTTAACACTTAAGTCCTTAAAAGCTACTCAGTAAATCCTAATTTTGGTTGCTATGCTTAAAATAATGGATCAAACTACCACACTTTTTTTTTTAAATTTAATAAGTGAATTCAAAGGTGATGTTTAATTTTAAATTAACTTCCAGCACTGTGTAGAATAAAGAAATTATTTTAATAGAGAAGAAGACATGGTAGCAGGCTTCTGTGTTGATATGACATAAAATGTAAACAACAGATAGGGAGCAATTCCAAATAGGCCATAATAATTACCATTTGAATTGCAATGTGGTTTTTACATCATATTAAATAAATAAGCATTCTAATGGGCCAAATAACTTGTGTCCATATAAAAAAAGAGGTCATCTGTCACAGTGTATGCTAGCACTTTCCATTGTTTCCTATATTCCTGGCTTGAGCTTGGGCTATAGTTATATAAAACATCATATTTGATTAGCTTTTAGCAATCTCACGTTTTCCTTGTCAAAAAAAGCCACAGTAGGAACATCAGTGTTTCTCTTGACAGTATCTTTTCATGAAGTGATACAATCAAAGGAAAGCAGTTTGCATCGTTACAGCATGTCTGGATGCATCAGGACAGCCAGTACATTTCTCAGGTATTATGAAAATTTCCACCCTACAGTTAAAAATTATTGGTCAAGAGAAAAAGCTTTCTTAGGAAACAATGTGAGTCTGAATATGAAATGAACTACAAAAGGATCCTGGGAGCTTATCATTTTGCTATTGCTGCTTGTATGGTGACTCATTTCAGTGGGCTTTGTTTCTCTAGCAGGCTGCAGCTAGGTCATCCAGAGAAAGTCACACATTTTCTGTGTTTCAGCTATTGCAGTCTGAGTCACCCAAATCCTCCAGAAGGTGGAGGTGAGAGAGAACTGTTCACATTTGGAAAATGAAAGGGTGGGACAAGAAGATGGAATGACAGTAAGGGTGGAACCTGAGGCACCCAGAGAAAGATGGGGCTTGCTAAAATGAACCAGGGGCCAGGCTTAGCAGTCAGGGCTTGAGAAGGGACTATGTAGACTTTGTCGTGAAGCAGACATAGCTGGAAATTTTGGGGTCAAGCCTTAAGGTTTAAAAATGTTACATCCAAAATTTTGTTATGGCAAAAGGAAACCAGATATTTGGAGAAAGGAATGTATTGTCTGCTAGTGTAACAGTCTAAAAGAGTAAATTTTATATATATCAGAAAAACTATGTTAAATATTCTATTAAAATTGTATGTGAACATTGTATGTAACTACTGTTACTGGTTTATATTCACCTTTCCTCTAGATCTTCAGTTTGAAAGTTTCTATCTTTCTGAAAAAGCACTGGGTATATGTAAGCAGATGATACATGATATGTCATTAATAATCGAAGACTTTCACAGGGAGGAATATGATGCTCATGGTGGGAGACCCCTCCACTGAGTCTTGGGGGGTCCTGCTCAGGAAATTTTTATATTCTTCCTTACCCTGGACTCCTGCCTTCTGGCTGAGCATGAGCATGGCCCTGCAGCCTCCCCAGGCTGGCCGCAGGGGCTCCTCTTGTGTGGGCAGCGACCCCCTGGGTGTGCCGGGCCCTTCCCGTGCAGGCTCTGGCAGAGCTGGGGCTCGGGCAGGGAAGGTACCAGGAACGTGGCTCCAAGGCAGGAGCTGAAACCAGCCCAGCCCAACTCCTGCCAAGGTGAGCCCCAACTCTGAAAGCAGCACTTGCAGCTCAGGAGTGTGTGATATCTTAGCAGGGTTGACAAACCTTATTGTCAGGCTGTGCCAAGAGCATTTCTCAAACTCCCCTTTGCACTCCATATGAATTGCAGAGATCAGAGACAAAGATCAAGGATGTTCTTTAGGGATCAAGCATTGCCCATCCAGAGGTCTTGCCCTAGACTCCCCTCCCTGCCCCAAGCTGCTCATAAGCATATATACACAGACCTATTGAAGGTGGAAATTTTTACATTCATTTACCCAGGCACTTGGTAAGAAATGTAGGTGCAAAATCACACCCCACTTAGAACAGAATTATTCATTCTGCACAGGAAATTCATAATAATATGCTAATTGTTCATACTATAAAGCTTCAAAATGTACCCAATCTTCATTTTTTTTAGAGCTTATTAACATAATATGACTACATATCAACATAAACATAGTCCTACCATTAAGTTCAGAAGAAATGTGCAGAAAAGGAAAAATAATACGATAATTAGGGAAGAAAGTAAGGGAGGAAGAAGTTTGACTAAGATCATCAAAATATCTTCAAGAGGCAGGAAGAAACCTAAAGCTTTTTCAGAAACCAGCAAAAAACCAGCATAACTACTAGTCCTTTGAACTATCAGCTAATGAACAAAGAAATCAAAGCAAGGCAAAAATGGAAAGTAGCTTTCTACACTCATATTTACTGCAAAGGGCAATGAGTAAATTTCTTGACTCAAAGATAATTTTTATAATGAATTAATGAGTGGACTTAAAAAAGGCTGATGCCTCTAAGAAAGATGTTATTGACCAACTGAAAAAAACTCCAGGGCAGTAAATCACTGGGACCAGAAGGTGCTGATGAAAGAATTCTGAAGGAACTGAAGTGTGAAATAGCAGAGGTAGCAATGAAGATATGCAATATATCCTTAATAAACCACACACTGTTCCCAAAGATTCGGAAGTTGTTATCTTAGGTGAAAAATAAAGTTAAAAAGCCATATATGACCCTTGGCATTACAGACCAGTGGGTCTTATACTTGCTCCAAGGAAACTGGTTTCAAATTTAATTAAAGACAGCATTCATGCAATTATAGCCCAATAGGGTATGGCTTCTGTGAGGGCAAACCTTTCAAACCTCCTAGAAGTTTTAAATGACATTGGAGAAGAGATTGGTGTTTCTTAACTGACCAGAGTAATAATGTTTTATAGGTTCAGTATACTGCCAAACACATGGGGATCACAGTATACAATCTAATATGTACAAGATCAGGAAAGGTACTTCATTTTACCTTCCCAGAGTTATGGCGTCAGGAGAGGCAACTGGGTGCTTCTGAAGTGCTGAAAATGTAATTACCTTCTGAAATTAAGATAATCTCACTTGCCTGGTCCTTAACGCTATAATCGCAGGAGAAAGAATTTTCTGACAACCTTTTCAGAGTTACAAAAGTAAATTGACTATTGACTTCTCACTGATACATTTTTGAATTTGTTTTTACAGCAACTGTAAGGGAGATGGTAATGAAAATTTAACTTCAAATATGCAGACATCTACTTGGAAAGGCTGAAAAATGTTGCTTTAGGGGAACTACTATCAGTTTTTTGTTATGGTCTCTTTTTTTCATTGCCAGAATTCTCATTTTCTACCTCACAGCTTGAAAGAAGGTAGTTGCTAGAGGCTCTGAGGTAGCAAGAACTCATCATTAATCCTCTCATCACTTCATATTTCTTTCTATTCTTCATACCTAATTAGAACTGTGCAGAGAGGGACAATTCCATTTAATCAAAGATTGTATATTTTGAAACTATGTTATGAAACAAAAAAACCCAACCAAAATAACCATTTCTTGTTGGCGAAAGAACACAGAGCCCTATTAATTGAGAGGAAGATCTGGGTTGTCTAAACAGTTTGCGTCCTAGAAATCCCAGAATCAGTGTTTCTGCGTTCAATCCACATGGTTCAAAGACTAGACAATATGGAAAAATTGCTTGGTGTTACAATACTAGGGTGCTGTGGGATCCTCAGCCCTGTGGCAATCAAAGTGTCTGGCAGCTGCATTGGCCAAGTTATCTCCCTCAGCAAATCTGTCTCTGAAATGTCACCAGTGGACACTGCAACACCATGCAGATACATTAGCACAAATCCCAAAGCAATATATTCAAAGTTATATTGAATTCACTTCGAGGTCTTGCTTGTTCAGCACAAGAGCATGGCTCTGGGCACCATACAGAGCCACACTTACAGAACTGCACTCCTAGGAAGCCAAAACTGCTGATGGATTGTGCAGGTAAATTAACAGGAGCCTAAGCATGCCATATATTTAGGGCTGATTTACAAAACTTTTAAGGTTTACATCAGATTATTTTTAATAGAATTCCTAAACTTAAAAAAAGCAAAAATAAAATACTGTGCTTGGGATAATATGGCACCATATGAATATTTACCCAATGCTTTGGTTCAACATATTTTTATACTGCAAAGCCCTCATTGGACTTCCACCTCCTTTCTCCTCTATCACATTTATTTTCAAATAAATCCTATATCATAAATGGTGGAATTCTATTTTATGCACCCTGTAGTGCACTGAGTTGTTGTTCAGGCAATACTTCAGTACGGATGTTAAATAGCAGTAACAAAAATTTCATGCAAAATACACTTATGTCAGAAGAAATTTGGGTTCTTACTTGAAAGAGGATTATATATTTTCTTGTTGTATGACAGATTCATTTTTGCAGTCTTGTAAAATAGTTATCTGGTACAAATGGTCAATATGTTTAGACATTCATATTAGCCTCCCTTGTAAATCAGTAGTACATTTATGAATGTTTATTTTTGACATACTGAATGTTATAGCTTCAAAACAAATTATTTTTCAGCATGGTATAAACACAACAGAGGAGTTAGTTATGAAGGCTGTTGAGTTTCAAAATAATGACATATCTGTCTTCATATCACTTTTATAACTGAACAATACTCTTTTGTAATGCAAATACCAGAGTAATGTAAGCATAAGGCTAAGCTTAATTGCCTTACAAAATCTTTATCCATTTCTCAAATGCATTTGAGTCATTCAGCAATTCATTAACAGATAGTTTTCTGTGTGGAGATGATATTTTTAATATGTAAGGCAATTTATAGAGTATAAGAGTGCTTACAGTACAGGTCATTGACCTGTAAGGAAATTAATGAAGAAAGCTTCTTAACTTAATACTGCCAGTGGAAAAAAAATGAGACATGCCAGCAATGCAAATATATAACATTTATCTATGTAAATCTCTTCTATATACACGAAATCCCAGAAAAAAAATCAATAAGCTAAACTCCTTTTTCTTTTTTCCAGCAATCACTCTATGACAGCTATCAATAACCAAATCAGGAAAACAAGAAAATGATCTTCAAATATTATTCATTATCATTTATGGTAATATTCACAGATTAAGCTCTACCAGTCACAAACCTTCTAAAAGAACCCTTGCACATAGATTCAATCAATATCAGTTCTCAGTTCTGAGGTCATCCTAATTATGTCTTAATACTAAGACAGGTACAGGACCTTGGACTTACTGAACTTCATAAGGTTCATATACTACTACTCCAGGATGAAAAGGTCCTCCTGGATCCTTCCTTCAAGTGAATCAACTACACTGCTCAGCTTGGTATCATCTGCAAACCTGCCTTGAGTGGCTGAGGGTCCACTCAATCCAAGTGCCTGTTAATAATTATATTGATTAATACTGCTCCCAGTATAGACCTCTGAGGGATACCACTTGTTACTAATCTATTGTTACTGCAAGTCTTTGGAAACTGCTATCTGTCCATTCCTTATCCATTTTCTATTCCATCCATAAAACCCATATCTCTCCCATTTAGAGACAAGAATGTTGTGTGGGAACACTTCAAAGGCCTTACAGAAGTCAAAATAGATGACACCTGTTGCTCTTCCCTCATCCACAGATGTGGTCAGTCCATCACAGATAGCCATCAGATTACTCAGGCACAATTTTCCCTTTGTGAAAACATTATTGGTGTTTCTAATCACCTCTATGGCATCCACATGCCTTGACATAGATACCACAAGAATCTGTTCCATGATGTTTCCAGGGATAAAGACAAAGCTGTTTGGACAGCAGCTCCCATTAACTTACTTTTTATATAGATTAAAAATAATTTTGGACATATGAATTAGTATACCTTTCAATTTTTTGAAATGCTAAGCATATACACAAATACTAATGGTATTTTATTAAATACTTTTTAACACAGGAGTTGTAGAAAGTACTGTATAATTTTGTAAAAAGCATACTTTAAATTTCAGAGGAGTCCACTAGCATGTACTGGTTATTTCAGTGACTGATACTGTGTGCTGTTTCTTGACACTAAACGCATCTGCTCTTTGCTTTTAATTTGTGTTAGTTTTGTACATTTGAAATAGTATCTGATTCCATAGGACATCTGTAAAGTGTATATTGAGATTTTTATTTTCGAGGTTTCTCTATGTTTTAAATAATCATGTTATAATTAAATACTTCAAACTACTTTATAAAAGTCAGTTAGTTAAGCCGTTCTCTCCAAAACTCTGAAATAGGGTTTCCAAAACTTGTGTCATTCTTCTAGCTCTTTTCTAAATCCTGAATTATTTTTCTATATATTTTAGAAGAGTGGAAAGAGCAAGGAAGCAAGGATTATCAGGTGATACACTGAAAGCCTCGTACCAGCTGAATATCTGTGTCTGCATATGTATGAAGTATTCTTTAACATCTCTAATAATTTTCATTCTTTGTAATCTCTGTATTCACACTAAGTACCATCATAAAGTTGCACAGCATCAATTTCAAAGTGTATGATAAATGTAGCTGTTTATTATGTCTGCTTTTGCAAAATATTTTTCTTTTTGTAATCCTCTCCTTATAAGTGTATTGCAAATGCTATGTTTCTACCTGTGTGATTCAAGCCATTTAGAATGCCCTGTAGAACAGACTTGTTCCATTTCAATGATGCTAGTGCGTTCTTCAGAGTGCAGGACTATTCATAGAATTCTATTCAGCTTTATTAAAAATCAACAGCATTAGGGGTCTTATTTTCTCTTAGAATTGTTAGGAATAAGTTACTCAAACCTATAGATCTAACAGAAAAATAATTTTCCATTTAGAATTTGCCTAAATATTTCTGGAACAGAAAATATGGCTGTTTCATTGAAACTATGAATTTATCATCAAACTCTCCTGCAGGTGCAGTAGAAAAACACTTGTTGAGCATCTTAGGCTACCTCATCTTCCCATGCCCTTATTAATCTTCTGCAACCTTTATTTAAAGAAAATAGAAAACAGCAAAAATATGCAACACAACAGTGTGACACTCTCCCATGTTTAAAGCAGCATTACTCTTCCTGTATTCACTTATGCATTGTCTTTTACATTCCTGGTTGAATGCTTAAATGCATTTCTTTCATTGGCACTGTCACCTCTACTTGTGGTCTATACAAATATAACCAAAGCCAGGGGAGAAATGGGATAACGCCTTCATGCTGCGGATTCCTGGTCTACTGTTGGCTCTGTCAGCAGACCTCATGAAGACTTGTCAATATGATGAGGATCCAAGTACATAGAAATGCAGGGCTGTAACAAGTGAAAGATGAATTGTGCGGTACCTTTCTTGTCATTGCTCTTGGTACTGTCACATAAAAAGAAATACTGAAGCTTTACAGACCTGTGGTTGAAAAAAAAAGGCAAGAAAAACAAAAGGGACAGAATACTGTATAGAAAGCTCCAGAAATATTAATCCCAAGATTTAGGATTACATTTTTTTCATGTGTTCTCCTTGTTATGCTGGCAATTGGTTCTTTTGGTTATGTTAAATTCGAAATTTTAAGAGATAGTTGAAAACAAGCAGATTATCATCCCCTTTTTCCAGAAGGCATACCTACATAAAATCTTCTGGCAGCTTTGCAAGCAGGAAGAAACTGATCATGATTGGCCATTTCAGCACTGAATTCATGCATATTTCCCTCAATATTTGCAGTTCCCATCCTTAATGGGAGCTGACAGAATGTAAATGAGTTCCTAAAGGAACCAGCAAAAGTGGCAATTTTTCTCATTTAATCTTCAGATGAGCTGTCTGTCTCCCAGCTGCTGAGCTTCATTAGAATTCTGAAACTAATTTCACCTATCAACACATGATTATTGGTTTGAGTGAGGGTTTTGGGATATTCTGAGTAAAAATCACTCGACAATGCAGAGTTGACTCAATAAAAACAAAAAAAAAAAGGGAAAAAGAGAGAGATTTGAATAAAACTGGCAGACTTCAGTTCTTAGCCTGAAGAAAACTTTCATCCATCTTTGGAGTCTGGGAAAAGTCCATCCTATCCAGATCAGCAAAGTAAACAAATGTGATAAGTAGGAAAGCTAGAAAGAATAACACTTTATTTATTAGCATAAAACAAGTTAGAAATTATTCATATTTTTTCCAATTGCAAAAAACATTCAGCAATCATTGTTGTGTTTACCCAAATAAAATAAGAGTAACAATAAAATTTAAATTACAAAGAAGTAGAATATACTGAAAAAAATAGAATCACTAATTGATTCTTCTCTGCAAAGTGAGCAAATTTTCAAGATTAACATCAGATGAATATTGTCTTTTCCGTATCTTCCCTGAAGTCATGCTTTGGTTCATCTCCAATATTCATATGCTATCAGCTGTTCAAGCAATCAGGTATGTCTGTTTATCTGTTTCAAGACCTATGATGATCATTGATGTAATCAGAAATTAGTCATAAAATTGTATGTATACAAATCAAAAAATAAAAAATAATTCATTTTGTACATTTTAATTTGTCCAGAAAATTACATATGTCTGCAGGAGATAATTTTTACTGTGCCTGTGTGTCATTGGCACTGGACAGCAGTATTTTGCTGCAATTGCCTAAATTCCCATTTATTACCAAGAAATCTGTTCTCTGTCAGCCATTTACACCTGCATTTTGTCTTTATGGATCAGTACATGCTCATAACAAGATGCATTTCATTTCTTCATTCACTGCTTTCATTTGGGAAACCAAGTTTTCCCTAATCTTGCAAACTATTCAGTGCTCTCTTAAAGTACACAATAATTCAGCTTTGACCTAGCTATCAGTTACATCACAAATAATTTGTCTCTGTTGGTCCATCTGTTACCTGCACAGCTTACACGATTTAGCTTTATTATGTAGAGGTAACAGAATGGCTAATAGTCTCAACTGGCAGTCTGTTTCTTGTAAAGAAACTTCCTTTCCCTTGTGATATTATTGAATGCATCACAGTAGTCTTGAAATTTCTAAGTGACCTTGCCTAGTATTTTACATTGCATTTCTTTCTCCCAAAAGAACATTGCTCTCAGTTTGCAAGACAACATTTTGATTGTTTCCAACTCTGATTTCTCTATACTACTACCCATTTTAGCTTAATGCAATTTTACACCAGGAACCTGTGACACGTGTTAACAGACCATAGAAGCACTGAGCAGAAAGAACAATGTTGATTTCTTATCCCTCTGTCCAATGGCATGGGGCAGTTTCCAGAAAGATAAATATACCACAACAGAGATTAGCATAACCTGATATACCGGAGATACAGTACAAAAGAAAAGGAACAAGCTAACTCTAAAAAAGAGAACCTGTTTTTCAAGGTCAGGTCATTATATTCTTTTTAGAAATCAGGATGACCCTGGAAAGAAACAGAACTTCTTGAATACAGAAGACTTGGAGCTAAAATAGCTTCATATTCCATTTTCATTTCTGAGGGCAATGAAGCACAAGGATTTCTTAAAAATATAAAATAAAATTAAATTAAAGAACACGGAATAATCATAAATACAACAGCAGTTTGTGTTTACTAATTAAAACTCAACAGCCACTTTCCAGAAAAGCACTTATAAGAAATGAAAATAAAATCTCAACTATTTCTAATTCTAGCATACATAGGCTTGAGGGGTGAGCCCCTGCAGACCTCATGAACATCAACAAGTCCAAGTGCAAAGTCTTGCGAGTGGCTTGGGTCAATCCAAAGCACTAACACAGACTGGGCAGAAAATGGATTGAGAGCAGCCCTGAGGAGAAGGACTTGGGGGTTTTGGTTGGTGGGAAGCTTGGCATGACCCAGAAATGTGCCAGCCCAGAAAGCCAAATGTATCATGGACTGAATAAAAATAAGCATAGGCCAACAGGTTGAGGGAGGTGAGTATCCCCCTGTACTCCACTCCAGCGAGGCCACATTTGGAGTAATCCATCCAGCTCCTGGGTCACCAACATAAGAAACGCTTGAACATGTTGGAGAGAGTCCAGAGCAGTGTCATAAAGGTCGTCAGAGGGTTGGAACACCTTTCATATGACGATAGTCTAAGAGAGTCAGTGCTGTTCAGCCTGGAGAAGAGAAGGCTCCAGAAAGATCTTACAGCACCTTTTATTACCTGAAGGAGACCTACAGGAAAGCTTGAGAGGGCTTTGTACAAGGGCATGTAGTCATAAGAAAAAGGGCAATGACTTCAAACTGAGAGTAAGTGTAGCCATTGTGACACAGAGAGAGAGAGAGAGAGAGAGAGACAGAGAGAGAGACTCACACCTCACTCCAAGGAAGTCGAGCAGGAAAAGAGACCTCTTTATTTATATTACATGTCTATTTATAGAATTCCAACAATGACCATGGACTGGACAGTGATGGTAAGACCTCTTGACTCCATTGGTTCCATCACAAGTCCATCAATCATCTCCTCCTCCAAGGAGGAATGCAAAACATCCACTGTTTACAAGAAAGAGTGTGAGAAAGTGTAAAAGAAATCCATCAACAATCAGAAGGCTAGAACACAAGGCAACAAGTAAGTACAGATTAGACATCAAACAGAAATTCTTCACAATAAGGGTGGTGAGGCACTGGAACAGGTTATCCAGAGAAGTTGTAGAGGCCCTATCCCTGGAAGTGTTCAAGGTCAGCTTGGATGGGGCGCTGAGCTACCAGGTCTAGTAAAAGGTGTCCCTGACATCGTAAGGGGCTTGGAATTAGATGGTGTTAAAGGTTCCTTCCAACCCAAGGCATTCTCTGATTGTACATCACATTACATGGCCAGTTAGCCATGTCATATGTGCATGTACACATCCCAGGCTTAAAAAAGGCAAGTCTGAAAAATACTACAAGAGAGATAATTGCAGTAGCCTACAGTTTGTATGAAACATTTGTAACTGTATCAGAGATACTTGTCCCTCTTCCAAACTAACATATGTAAAAATTGCTTATTACATAACTGTATTTTATGACTTTGTAGCTTCCTTAGGGGAGGTTCTGCAGGATAACTACTGATAGTCATTATTATTCCATACATATCAAGTGATTTTAACAGGACTCTTTTTCATTTCTCATATTCACACATTTTTTATAGCTAATAACCCATAAAGCACCTTTACAGTCAATTTAACCTTCTTTACATTTATATTTATCAACTATACAACACACTTCCACTTGCTGCAATTGTTTCAACAAGTTGCTGCTACACTAATACATTAAAACAGCCTTTCAGGACCTAAACAGGGTCTGGAAAAAATCTGAAGAGGGACAGTAGCAGAGCATGTAGTAACAGGACAAGGGGGAATGGCTTCAACAAGAGAGAAATTTAGATTATATGTTACGTAGAAATTCTTTACTGTGGGAGTAGTGAGGCACTGGTACAGGTTGCTCAGAGAAGGTGTGGATGTCCTATCCCTGTAAGCATGGAAAACCAGCCTGGATGGGACTTTGAGCAGCCTGGTCCACTGATGGTGTCCCTGCCCATGGCAGTAGGCTTGGAACTCGATGATTGCTAAGGTCCCTTCCAACCCAAACTATTGTATGGTTCTAATATTCTATATTACAGTAAAGTCAATGGTAAAGGATTTGATATATCATAGGAGAGAATCTTAACAAAGTGTTATCTGTGTTACCACAGTGTCTTTCCTGACGAATGCCCTTCTTTTTTATTGTTTTACTGCTTGCTTTAATTCTTATAGTGGGTGTAAAATGGACAAAACTCTTTGCAAAAGATTTCGTAGCTGGCTAGAAATGGCAATTTTCCAACAGGTTCAGTTCAGAGTGTCTCGCTAACTGGATTTCTGTTCCTGGTAGATAAGCTAGTGATGATTTTTAATCTCATAATGAAAAAAAACAGGTCCTGGGAACAGATATTGTCACACAATTTATTAATATGTGTACTGTGTCTTAAAAAAAAAAAAAACAAAACAAAACAAAAAAACCCCTCATAACAATTCTCTAAAAGGTAATAATTACTGTAGGAAAAGAAGCAGCTTATTAGATAATACTGAAATGAAAAGTACCTTGAATTGGATAAGCAACTGAGGAGTAGATGGATGAAGATGAGTAGCATATAACATTTGTACCATAGTAATACAAATTAATTCATATTTTCATTTCTAATAACTAACTCTTACCTCTTCACAAGAGTTTGGTTACCTGAGAGGTCATTCTTTTTGTCTTATTTATGTATAATATTTTTTAGAGAAAGCCACAGTTTCAAGGGTATGGATGAATGAGGCAGGACATTAAAGAAAGTCCCAAAGTCTCAGGGATCACTGCTATTTTCCTAAAACAAATGAGAAGACTTATGTTGTTTCCAATGCTCTTGAATCAATCCGAGACACCTCTAATCAGGGAACACTGGAAAAAAATGCAGTTGAGATTATATTGATTAAATGAGTCTAAGTTTGTTTTATCTTGTTCTTGTTTGGGTTTTTTGGGGCGGGGGGGGTTGTTTAATTTTGTTTTGGTTTTTTGGTTTTTGTTTGTTTGGTTCTTTTTGTTTTTTGGTTTTTGGTTTTTGGGGTTTTTTTGGTTTGTTGTTTTTTTTTGTATCATGAAAGGTTTTTTGTCCCCCTAGAGAAGTTATGCATGGATTTTGAATATTAAAGGAAAAACCAGGATACAGGTGTTATGGCATTCCAATTACTTTTACAAAGGGACATTGAGAAAGAGCATGAGTCATTGCTACATTCTTCTGTGAAATGTGAAATGGCTGATATTAAGAAAACCTCAGAGGCGAAATAACCTTATTTCAGACTTCTTTACCCCTTGTCATCTTTACACACACTGAGCATGCATTATATCAGACCACTCCCTATGGTAAAATTTCATTTACATAAATGTGCCTTATGAATTGAACTTGTATTTTTCCCATCCTTTTTTCTGCTTTTCTAGAACTATTAATATGGATCTGAAGGTTTTTCATAGTGTCATTCACAGTGGTAGGTTATACTTATTCATTTGCTTAATTAGTTCATTTATCAAATGGATGTGCTCCATTGTAGTGAAGCCTGATTAAAAGCCTGTCTTTTCTGTTGGTTGGTTGGACTCCAGCTCGGCTGTGAGTTGATTTCACTAAAACCAGCCAAAAAGTTTATAGAATGGAGACATGAGCCTGATCAATCTCCAGTTCCTCCTGTTATGTTAACAAGAACATAAATAACAAGTAATTTTTTCTGAAATTACAGAAAATGAGGAATTTTCTTTCATTTGTGTGCTGAAGACAGAGTTAAAATTAGCCTTATTATAATTATTATTTATATTGCAGTGGTTTCATTGTGCATGCTACAAATGTGTAATATAGACTCTTTTGAAAACCCTAAATTCTAAAGAGAAGAGACAAAGGGGGAAAAAAGAAATGGAGACAGAGAAAGGTGAAGTAACTGCTTAGAGACCACACAGAAAGTCACAACAAAACTAAAAATAGAATGTCTCTTGTCTTTCACATTGTCTCCAAAACCCCAGTAAAAAATCATAATTCTCTGAAATAAATTCTCTACATGTTGAATATCAGTTTTCTTGCTGTCGATTGAGTGAACATCTGCTGTTTTCTTGGCAACAGTTCCAGCCATTTTGAGGCACATAATATGTTTTGTTCCTTTGCAGTATTCATCATGGTACCTCACAAAAAATATATAATTTAAACTATGCTAACATATAGAACATATACTACAATATGTTTCACCTAAGGGTTGACTAGAATGGGCACAGGAACAGATCAAACTTTGCATGTGCATTTGTTATATTTCATGCCCATTTTTTGGAAAACAGTACACATTAAAGGAAAACAAACCATACTTACGCTGTGAAACACAAGAGCAAAACAGTACCTAAAAGATAAAGAGTTCTCTCACAAATAGCCGCATTTAGTAGACTTTGAATAAATAAATTTTAATCAAACAATCTGAGTGATTTTGACAAGATAAGAAAGATTGCTGAAGAAATTTTATATTTTTAATAAGGCTGATGGTTGGATCTTGCTCATCAATCTATCTTTTCCAAAGTAAATTATAGTCTAAAGCAATGGCAGTGCAAAACCATTAGGTAAAAGCTTGAAAGATTCTTGGATTTTGGTCACTACCTTAGTTATATCCCTACCCCATATAAAGCCAAGATCGAAGTTTTCCTATCACATTTCCCATCCAAGACCTTCATTTCCCTAGAAAATAAATCTGAAAACAGAGAACAGTAGGAAGGGGAGCAGATTTGAGCTGGTTCCTAGTCAGGACATGGAAGAGATGAGGTACTCCACAGTATGCATGAAAGGGCAAGAGAGAAGGAAGTCTTTGTCCCACGGATTTGCTTGCCAAATTAGGGGCTCAAGAAGCTTGAATTTTAAGACTACAGCCAAGTGCTATAAAGTTACCTTTCACTGAATTTTAAAAACTTGGGAGTTTAGGTTTTGGTGACTTTTTTTTTTTTCTTTTTTTTTTTTTTTTTTTTTTTTTT
>VWZS01007042.1:293471-315131 GCA_013397075.1 Rhabdornis inornatus
TTTTTTTTGTAGGTTTTGGGCTTTGTGGGGTCTTTTTGTTTGGTGGGTTGGGAGGGTTCTGTTTGATATGATTTTTTTGTTTGGTTGTGGGTTTTTTTGTTGTTTGTTTGTTTATTGTGGTATACTTCCTAATAAACAGGCACAAAGGACTATTTAATTTATATAGTTGTGATATTTTGAGCTTAAACATGGCAAAAAAGGGAGATATAACAGTAGATGAAGATGAAAGTGGGAGAGGAGAAATAGCTTGAGGTGAAAATCTCTGAAACCATTTTAACTTTGTTGATAATTTTAGCCTAATTTTAACCATCTCCAAATCAGTCATGTAATCGAAACTAATCTCCACAGTTCCAGCCACAGAGAAGGGAGGGTTTAGACATCTCCTCATTCACTGTAAATTTTGTATCTTCATTATTGTAAGACAAAATGAAATATTTTCTAACACTTTTTCCCTGGCATTGACTCTGGATGAAATCCACATCTGTGCACCTATGGAAGAGCAAACGCACCTTAGAAAGTTACTTCTCTCAGTCTGATGTTCTATTGGGGGTTGAATTGTTCCCTTTTTCTTTCTGTGGAATTTTCTCCATTTGTTATGCTAAGTATTTGTGGCTACACCTTAGCAGCAATAGTTTTTCCCTCGAAGGGAGTGGGGGATAAGGGGAGACCGGAAAAGGAAAGTGGCTCTCGCTCTCTCGCTGGCTCGTGGGGTGGACTGAAGACGGCCGGGGCTCCTACCTGGCATCTTCCCTGCCATCCCAACGCCAGGAGCCACGTTCCCTGCTGTCGGACATCACACTGCTGCCTTCCCGCTTCATCCTACTACCTCCGGGCACTCTGCCGAGCACCACGACTGACACCGTGAGGAGGGAGTCTCCCCTCCATCCCCCTCTCACACCTGGGCCGCCGCCGCCGCCATCACCCAGCCGCCTTCAGCTGCACGGGACCTGCCCTGCCCACACAGCACCGGGAACTGAGCGCAGAGAGAGAGGGCCTGTGGCCACAGGGACTGGAACTGAGCTATACTGTTCTGTTTTGTTGTCAATCTTTATAGCTGTTGTTGTTTCTGCTGTTTGCCTTGTTAGATATATTAGTAAAGAACTGTTATTCCTATCCCCGTATCTTCTGCCTGAAGGCCTCTGATCTGCAACTATAATAATTAGAAGGGAGGGGGGCTGCATTCTCCATCTCAGGAAAAAAAAAAGGGATTCTTGCCTTTCTTTAACAAATACCTGTCTTTCAAACCAAGACATGTTCTCTGAAGTTAGAAGGAGCTTCCTGATGCCCTTGTTGTTCAGTTAGTGATTTATAATCTATTATCAATATATATTAAGATAATTGATAGCTCAGCTTCCTTCTTTGTTAGCCACAAAAATTGCTAAACTTTGAATTAGTAGAGAGGGGAGTAAGATAATTAAAAGCAAAATAACTACTGTAACCCTTGAAAATGTCTTCAGTTTAGTAGAACAGCCTCTCAAATAAATACCTCAGCAAAGCATAAAGCATCACGTGTGTAGATTTTACAAACTTCAAATTTACTTGCATATTCACTCAGGTTGCTGACATAGCTGTGCACAAGGCTCGCACAAAGAGATGGGCTCCCTTGATATTATAGCTAGAACAGAGTATTTCTTCCCTTATCTAACTCTTCCAAATCATATCATAATTTCTCTTCTTAGTTTGAGTTATCTTCTTCACTTTACTTCAGGCTTCTAGAATTTAGTTTTATTGCACTTGTCTAAACTCACAAGTATCTTCTTTTATAAGCTTCCTTATTAGTCCTTAGTGTTATTACTCTTCTACGTCAAATTCAGTTTTATAACCCACATTGCTATGTTGTCCCCTGCTGTCCATCAATTTCAGTCAAGTGATTTCTATTCAAGGCTAGTAAAAAATTGTTCCGCATCAGCTGACTATAGGTAAAAATGTTTCTAGAGAGAAAGACAACAAGATATGCATATACAGTTCTAATTATTTTTATTAGTTACTTCGTCTTCTAGGTTTTTAATTATACCAAACACAGCTTCTTATAAGCCTAAGGCCAAAATGCTTGCTTGCCCCTTACATCCTTTCAATAACCTAGCCAATAAGACGGACACAAATGAGAATTAGATCATCTACTTAGACAAATAATTATTCTTTAAAAAAAATCTATAAATAGCAATCTAGGTAACAGAGACAGTCTGAATATTAGGATGCATAGCAGATGATAGAGGAGATGTGCATTACCTACAAGCAAAAACATACATCATCATCCCAAGTAAGTTCTACAAATGTCAGGTTATGAGGTAAACACCTTCAAAATTCCTGTCTTTTCTGAACATGTGTCACTTTTTGTAAGTACATAATTATCAGACTGAAAAGAATGAGCAACTAAGCACACTGTCCACTGACTGGGCTATTTACACAAACAGGAAACACTTTTTCTTGCATGAAAGATTGAAGAAAAGCCACTAAAGGATTCCCACTAGGGTGGTAATAGCATAATCAGAAAAAGATTAGGAGCTTGAAGGTAGATGCCTCTTCTGTTTGGTCTGGGATAACCACACTCACCTACAGGGCTGTGAATGGACAGTATTCAATAAAGAACATTTGCAATGGCAATTTCATCAACAGTCACTAACCAGTTTGAACTGATAGCCAATTAAATATATATATATTTATAGAGATTGTACCAAGGACAAAGCAGGACAAAACATCAGGTATAAAAGACCAGTGGTTTCTACTAAGAATGGTGGCATGAAGGTATGAGACATTGAATTCACGTAAAGTCTTAAAGCTGTGAAAGAACAAGACTTAATGAAAGAAGAAAAGAGAATGAGACAAAGCTCCACAGAACAAAATTGGTGAAACATGAAAGCTACATTGCAATGAGGGCTTACAGTATAAAGACTATATAATATACTACTATCCTTAAATTCATAGCAGACCTATTTAAAAAAGAGAAATATATATAGTTGCTAGGAGATACTGCTTCTTTTATGACCTTATGTTATTCTTATTAATTTCAAACAGATCTAAGCCAGTGGTGATAGATATTATTTATTATTTTCATGTAACATTTGTTCATAAATCTTCATGTTGCTTATACCCACAAGGATTCAAACATGAAATCTAACAAATCATTATGAAGAGCACATTTTGTAACATGTAGCAAGACTGCAAAGTCTCTCACATCTCTTTATGTACTTTTAGTGAAGAAAGCATGGGGAGAGTATGTATATATACATTTAGTTTTCACCTATATACAATTTAGAACAGATAAAATCTGTATTTTTGGCATAAGTCTTTTAACTATGCATATAGTACAAAGCACTTGCAAGACTCTTTAGATCTATGGATCCTATGAATCCTATAAAATGTGATTGCATAGCTGTAAATCAAAAGTTGGTTTTATAGTGCAATAAGATTTTTTCTCAGATTACTGAAAAGACAGAGATAATTCTAATGGATTTGGATAATTATTGCATTGTGTCTAAGTAATATTTATAATATTTCATGCATCTTTGGCATTTCTTCGAGGCAGTGTCTCCCTATAACTAGTCTGACATAGGATTTTAAGGAACTTGGAAAAAAACATTTCATTATTTACTGCAAGAATCTTGCCTTTAAGATCACCTGGTCCAAAGTTAGTATACTTTGAAAGAGTATTCACAAATTATAATACCTCTGAAGCTCATCCAGCTTATGCCAAGTATTAGCTTGAGCCCATCAGCTCTCAGAAAACGTACTAATAAGGCCAACTATGGTGTTAACTCCCTTATCCGGGTGAAACGAGCCGTGTGTGTGCAAGAAGGCATGTTTGCACAACCCATTATGTAGTTTCATGTCATGTTTCAGATATATCTCGGTAGTTCAGTGTTTAGGAATTCACTTCTCATTGCTTTATACAGCTGATTACACATATAAAGACTCTGCTATTGAGCACACAGTGCAAGGGACTGTTTTGTTAACAAATGTTCTGTGCCACAGATGAGATGGCACATAATTACAAAAACACAGATCTTCTTTTCCTTTTGTTATTTTTGGAATGCCTGTTTTAAAACAAGTAGTGAAACATTTTTATTCCCAAAATTGTTTTCTGCAGCAATTTAACTTCATTTCCAGAGTCTAACATTTGTGGTTTCTACATTTTTCCCTTGTCAAATAACACTTTGAAGAATGTACCATAACACCTTTTGTTACAGCAAGTCTTTCTTCTCATATGACCATAGCTGTGTGAATAGCTGAGGATACATTAAATCTTTAATTATCCTCAACAACAGCTGAATGTGGATATATAGGTTTCAAGACCAGAGCAGACATCTTGTCATGGAGCTGTACGAACCCAGTAGATAGCTTAAAGCTGCATCTAAAAGGCCTTAATAGAGCACTGTATTGATATGGCCTTTTTTTTATTTTGGCTTCTCTTAAACTGTGGAATGAAATTCATGAGAACAACTCTGTCTACAAAAGGAAACACATATCATATAAATACCTTAAGGAGATAACAGTGAAGTAAACGTCATGCATATATTAAATCTCTATTGCATTACATTGTGATGCTGAATTATTTAACTGCAGAGCAGAGCAGAACAGATACACCTAATTGAAATGTCATGTTCTAAATTGGCCAGCGGTTTCGACTCCTTAAATAAACACAAGAATGTGTAAGTTCCTCTGTTGACCAAATCTTGACTTCACTCACAATCAATGTTGGTCTAAGATATACCTCAATGTACTGTGAGCAGCAGAGAGGAACTGACTGTTCACCTCCCACCCACATTGTGCTGCTTGAGGGGGGAGCAGAGGAGATAGAAGAGTTAGGAATGAATGAGTGAAGGTGAATCAGGGAAAAAGGAAAGTGTTTGTTTAATTTTGTCTTTGTTTCTCACCATCCAAGTCTATTTTAATAGGCAAGAAATTCAGTTTGTTTTCCCAAGTCAAGTCTGTTTTGTACACAACAGAAATTGGTAAGTGGTCCACTTGTCTTTTTCTCGACCTACAAGTTTTTGTATCTTGTGCCCTGTCCTGCTGAGAAGGCGAGGTGAGATAGCAGCCAGGTGGGCATCTGCCAGCTGGCCAAGGTCAATCCACCACAGTCAGTAACAGAAGAACAATCAAAAACACGAGAATGTCATTCCCAATTTCTTGAAGAAATCCTTTGTGTAATTTCCAGGGGTGAACATGTATCTAAGGACAACTGAAATAAGTTCTAAAAAAATGAGGCAAATAATTTGCATGCCAAAAACCACATTAGTGAACAGGAGCTTTCAGAGTTCTTTGGATCTCTCAAATCAGCAACTTTAAATATCACAAATTCTTATTAAACAAATTTATGTTATTATATTTCCCTGATTGTACTTAAGAATTCAATCTGACTATTTGCAAAGTTAATATTTTGGAGCCTTATCACAGTAGAATTAGACACATTTGAAAGGTATCATACTATATACACATTTTCAATAAAGTGTATATAGTATGATACCTTTTTCTCTTTTTTAAAGAGAAAGCTTCATCACTAGAATAATGACATTCATCTTTTCTCAATTTATTTCCAGAGATCTCCTAAATATGAATGAAGGTTAGAAAGATTTTACCTCTCTGCCTTTACATTATGTATACTTATAATGAAAGAAAAGAAAAATTCTCTGTTTCTTGTCTTAGTCCTACTCTGGTTATTTTGTCTATGGTAAAACACCTCGAAGACCCTGGAATGTTTGAGACTCCTGGGAACAGACTTCCAACAGTTAATCGAACGCCACCCAGTGTTAGAAGAAGAAATCTCTACTTCTTAGTTCCACTCTAAAATAAGATGGGCACTAGAAAATGAGACAAGGGGAAGACTTACCAAGAAGGTCGGATTGTATTTCATTTTCAGAGCAGCATTTTAAGATGCAGTCTGCTTACTGATGAGGTGCTATTAAATGGAAATTAAATTGGATAAAGATTAGAAGAGTAGACAAGAAATAATGCGGGAAAGATGCTTAAACTTCAGTTGTAAATTTTTATTCTGAATATCTATTTCAGGTAGTGTTGATCTAAAGTTTAATATTGAATTTATAATCTACTAATTTTCAAACGTTTTCAACAGTGTTAGCCCACGTTATATAAAATGTTTTCTGTCGTTTGAACAACTGTAGCTCTTGAGAATTAATGGATATTAGTGGAGATAATTTTGAAAGCTATGTCTTAAACCCCAGATGCATATTCCTTGAAGATTAATTATATTATTTTAAATTTAAAACAAAACAAAAAACAAAAAGCAAAAACAAAATAAACAAAAAGTGTCCTGATATATTACACAGCTGAAAGAAGACAGTGCTGAGAAAAGAATAAATATATCCATAAAATTTAGGAAGTTTCTGAGAAGAATAATCAACACAGAGATATAAAAAGCAACCATTTTGAAATAATTTGTGGACATGCCTCATAAAATATCAGAGAAAAGCAACAGAATATTTGGGGTTGGAAGAAGGGATTTTGCCTTCAGACACTCATGTTTTGAATATTCGTGGCTGATAACTCATTTGGATGTTGCTCCTTTTCCTGGTCCCAAACTGTTGGTGAGCAATTCATGATTGTTTCACTTCAGTTTATTTTTTGCTGAATGACTGTTGCTATTGGTTGGTCTCTTGGTTATTCAAATTCACTTTGTCTTGACTCTAAATTAAAACCTGCCTTGACTACCCACGCAACACATGACAACAGAGAGCCAAACCCAAACACTTTTCACACTGTGAAGTACTCAGTAACAGAAAATGAAATATCCAAAAAAAAGTGAAGTTTACTTGACTGGTTTGGGTTATTGTATATATTCATGTGAATATGTAATAAATTTTATTATTAATGTTATAATAATTCATTTTTATATTCACGTGGATTTTGTGCTGCAATATGAAACCTTGTTGTATACTTTAATTCACACCTAGGATAAAGAAAGTACCTAAGAAAGTACCCGTGGCTACTCTTCATGTTTCTTACTATCATTTCCTAAAAATGATTCCTCAGAGCTCAAGAAAGAGGATTTTATCTATTATTTTATACTATATGAAAAAAAATAAGCCTATTCTCTCAACAATATGCACCTAGCAGATTTGGTAGCCATCATGCCGTATCTACTCTAGTTTGCATATAGTGATAATGTGAGATATTTTTTAATGCCTTTGTTAACTGGCATATGAGGATGTAGAACAATGAGTAGCCTTTAGAAGTATTTAGAGGAAAAGTCAATTATCATGAAATCTTGATGCACCAACTCTTTACTGAAGTTCCTAAGGTTATTTGAAACATTTCAGTTGAGAGTGATAGAAAACATCTTTATTCAGTAGTATATAAACAACCCTTTTTATGACAACAATCTCTGCAATTATACCACCACTTTGTAATAGAGCGTGTCAAATTCTTAATTCTGGTATTGTAAGTGAATATAGTGGGTACCTCAAAGAGGTAATGAAAGAGAATGAAAATCAAGAGGCTTGAATACATTAAAAAAAATTAAAAGAAGCTGAACTTACACCGAATTTAAGTTTGAAAAGAAATTCATACTATCTATAGGACAAATCAGAGCCTCTGTGATCTGTTTTTTCATGGTAATAATTACCTAAGAACAGTGTGCGTTCTTCATAAGCCCATAAACATGTAAGAGATGGTTAAAAACCATTTTATTGTTTTTAATTTAAACTTCAAGAAGTTGTGGAATAAAAGTCAAATACAGTATTGTTTGCCACTACAGAGATTCAACATTTTCTAAGACACTGTAATTTCTGCATATACAAGTATTTATATTTCCATTTACACAAATGTATATGCTATAAAGTCAAGATGGACCCCAGATGCAAATACAGAAATAAATTCAAAGTTTTTCAAAGTAGATCTTGGGGTTTGGGTTGGAGTTCAGTCTGCTTTATGCATAGCACATTCTTTCACATAAACATACTTTATACCTCAAAAATAACAGACAAAAATATACTCTTCATCAATTTCTGTTCTAAAGAACAGAGATAACTGACAATTTTAACAAAAAAAATTTGTTATATTGCTATGTGCATAAAACATAGCTGTACTTCCCAATTTAAAGGAATGGGAAAGAATGAATGACTGCTTTTATGCAGTGTTTTTCTATTTACTATGTATCTTCTTCATTTAAAAAAGTCCTGAACTGATCAAANAATTCCATGTCTTTAGCAAGGAAATGCATCTCAGAGTATTTGTTTAGATTTGTTTATTTGTAGAAATTATTGTATTATTTGTTAGTACTGTATCTCTGTATTTAATACACGGATTTTTTCCCTTTAAGAGTGAAACTGGTTAAAACTTAAATTAGATAAAAACTAAATTAGATATATTTTCTTCAACAAATTTTCCATTTTAAATCAGCCCAGGAGAATAAGTGCCATTACAAATTGGGTGGGAATTAATCACATCAAAATAGTCTGCTTAAACCATAATCACAAGCACTTTAGTATTTATATATGTGACCAGTAAAGAGATGCACTCATTGTAATCTGTTTTCTGTGTCTGTCTTTCTCCATAGGAATTGTAGAAACCTCAATTAAATGATGATGGTGCCCAGTTTGGCCATATGGGCTATTAAAGGTTTCTGCAGTCTGAGCTCATGAGAACAAATACAGGTGAAGACAGGAAATATAGAAGAAGAGAAGAAAAAGGAAAAAAAAAAAAAAGAAAAAAAAAGGAAAAAGGGTCTATAACAATAAAAAAAAAAAAAGTGAGATGAATGAGGTCTGGATTCATTCCACTTAACTTGAGATAGCCTGCTAAGTTGGGATCATCAGTCACTCTAGGCTCCCTGCACACAAAAACAAATTAGAGACAGGAACCTTCAGATGGCAATTTACCCCACCTAAGAACCAAGTCATCTTCTGGTGGTTTGTCTCACACTGTTCACTACAGGGACAACCCTTGTTCCCAGATAAGGTATGCTGCTTCATTCCTGTAGATGTCCTTGGGCTAAAGTAAAAGATGGGCAAAGTGGCAAAACCAGTAAAACATAGAAATTAATAGATGTCCAATCAGAAAAAAATTAAGAGCATGAACAAGACAAGATTAAGCACAAGTTATTCACCATGGAAGAGAAAAATTGAAAAGAGAAAACAGAAGAACCGAAGAAAAATGCAACAAATTACAAAGAATTCAAAACAAGAGAAAGGCTTTCTTTCTGTTTATAAATTCAGATGAGCAGAGGTGGCAGTGATGGTGTTAATTAAGAGGCTGTGTTGTGTTTATTATGTCTTATATTATTTTTATGTTGCAGTAGGCTGGAATAGCTCTAGCAAGTTGCCAAATGTTTGTCCATGCACGTGGTTTGATGAGATATAAAGGTGATGATTTCATGTATGCTGGGACTTGTAATATTTCAAACATCCCAAATTACAGCCAAAAAATCTACATCCATCTGGACAGGCAAAAATTCCCTAAGCACCCAGACCCTACTGAGAAATTCAAATGAATAACATTTGTGAAATATGTATACTCAATCACTAAAAAAGGGGTGGGGGGAAAAGTATACAGAAAATCAAAAAGCACCTTGAACTAATTTTTAAGCTATCTATGGTAACATGGGTTAACAAATAATTCAATATTCATTATTTGTTGAGCCATGTACATCTTGTTAGCTAGAAGGATAAAATACTCCAGTTCCCCCATTGAACAGAACACTCTCTTTGACTTGGAAGTTGGGCAGCTACTAAACCCACTTAATTTACACAGGCTATCTAAGATGTTAAATGAACCATAAAGGGCAGATGACAGAGACAAATAATCCTTTTCCCTGAAAGTGCCGAGTTTCAGGTCCTTGGTCTCCATTTCACACTGACGCAGCGTGTGACAGTGGAGGACCTGGCTATCACTTTCTATAAATGGCTTAACCTTCAGCTTTGTGTGGTCTGTCTAGTACTATACGCTGACAATTAAAGAAAATCAATATCTGGCACTTCAATGCTGAAAACATGGAGCCCACTTTGGAGGTAAATAATTAGTTCAGAAATGCTTCAGGCAATAATTAACCAAACTAGACTTATTAGGAACTCTTGCCTACAGCATTTTTCCTTTTCAGAGGTGTTTAATATCTATCACATAACTTCTAAATTATTTAGATTTAAGCATTTCAGCTTTTAACAGTGTTATAATTAACATTGTTTGACTGGTTACTCTTTTACACAATAAATTATTCTCAAATCACCCCACCTTCCTGAAGTTTTAGACCTCATGCTTATTTATTTCAGTCTACAGAAAAGCACATCAATTATTAGATTTAGAAGCCTCAGATTTACATTTCCATTTAATACTCATGGAGAGGGGTGATTGTTTTATATGTTTCTGTTTGAATTATAGATTATACATTTGATTATACAACACATTTGCACAAAGAATTCCCATGCAAGCCACTGAGCTTGAGAGTGAAAGGCTAACATCCTTAGCTGTCTGTGGAATTTTTCCACTGCCTTTAGAAGGAATAGAAACTTACGGAAGACTCTTCTGGTGAAGTCCAGTGATGTGTCCAATATATTTCAAATTTACCTCATTTGACTCAGTGACACAAAAGAAAAAAAAAATGTCATTCCTGTTGGCTAGACACATTATGCCTCAACAGCTGGCTGGAAAGAGAGAATGGGAAGAAAAGATGTAATTTTTATTGGACTAGATGTTTGTATTTTTCATGGACAATTGTTGAATTATTATCCAGCTTAGGTCTTAGCAATTGCCTGATTTTGAAAGCATTAATATTTCCAATAAAGTCAGCAATGCTCCTAAAGTTCTATAACACATGTAAAGATTTTTCAGGCTCATGGCCTCCATGTATGTTCTGTTGCTATTATAATGCTGGAAAACTAGCATTTTGAAGGCAAAAAAGACATTCCATACTTTTGGGTGCAGGGGTTCTGTGGTATCCTCACACTCAGTGAACTAATCTATGATCCCACCACCATTCTTATGCAAGTAATTTACAAGAGCAAAACGAGATTTTCACAAGGCTGGGCTTGGGGCATGTATGTGTGTGTGTGTGCATACATGTATACACACACTTACTGCTGCTCAGAAATCTATCCTTCACCTTCAAAATTCTATGGAAAACACTTTTACTAGAATATTTAAACTAAAAAAAGGAAAAAAATGTCCTAAAGCCCAGTTTTGTAGCTAAAAAAATTAGTCACCCGCAGCACCTCCGAGATCAGTGGAAGGAGTTACAGACATGCTTGTGTCTCCCTTAGGATAAGGTAAATTGCTCACAGAACACTATTAACAGTACTTACAAGTTCTCCACTAACTATTATGGGAAGGTCTGAAAAAAGCTGCCTGTGCTTGTGGCAGTCAAAGCCAAGGCAAAAAAAATCCTACTCAAGATGTCTAAATTTTAGGCATATAAATTTAGATGACAAACTTTACCTATCAGTTATTTCCCACTAGACCGTTCTCTGCCCATTATCTTGTAATTTCTTTTATATGATTGCCATTATCAACGTGGTTCCTATTTCTACTTAGTTCTTCCAGTTTTATATCACTGACCTCATATACATCAATACTCACATCATATTAACAGTGTATTGTTTAATTTTCTTTCCATATATTTAAATTCTAAATGTTAATTCAACTAGAATACTTTAGACTACATCCATAAGAGGTTTAATGAAACACAATTTATTTCAGAGTAGTATTATTTGAGTGATTTTTATTTATTTTCAGAAATTGAGGTATAACAGGAGCAAAACTTTTTAAAAATGTCAGTATCTATTATTTTTTTATAAAAATTCTACCAAGGATGATAATTTAGTCAGTACCTTCTATAGATATTTGGGGAAAAAACAGAAGGTGGGTACATACTTGCTTTTGTAAGATTATAGACTTGACTTCAGTATAAGAGTAGAAATATTAAAGACAAATGTGTAGTCACCTGAAATTATTGTAAAAACTCTCCATGGAGGATAAAATGGGTTTGCAAATAAGTTGTTATAAGATTTTTGTTGAAGGTCAGGGTTACAAGAAAATAAAGTCAAATGGTGCATTTTATTTCATACCCATTACAACCTCATGGGTAGATGGTACCCTTACAGTGAAAACAGATTGATTAATTTTCCGTATACTCCTATATTTTAAGATTGATCTTCACCTTATTTGTGTTCTTTTGCCTTTCATGGATTGTTTACCACAGAAAGTTTGGCAGACCATTTTTAGTGCTACTCCTGTGTCCACTATGACAAGCATTTCATCCTGGTTCTAATGAGTCAAGGGAAGTCTAAACTGAAGAATGAAATCCCAGCCCTTTTCAGACCCATTCACCTGAAGTCTTAGACATTTTGGGCACAGTCAGCCAGCTTCTGCAACATTCAGTTGGTTTCCATATATTTTTTCCATTTCTTTGCAAGCCTCCTGTGCTTCAGGGACATTTTAAATTCTCAGTAAAAATTGCATCTCATTCAATAAATATTTGCTTGGTTGTGTTGAAAAAAGTGAAGACTTTAACACCAAGGGAATAGAACCATTAACAGTCTAGAAGTAGGAGGCCATTCAAACTGAAGAAAGAGGAGAAAATGCAAGAGGAGGTAAAAGCTTTAATGCAGATAATATTTCTTGTTTCTGTATGACCACAAGTTGTCCGTAATAGCATTTTAACATGAAACAGTCATACAAGCCACTACCTAATTGGGATAAGAGCTCAGTCTAACTAAAACAAACATTAGGATGAAGGAAAGTTTAATTACTACTTTCAAAATTGTCAACTGCAAGTTTTTTGAACAATAAAGATTACACTCATGTCTTCTCAATAAACTCCTTGCTGTACCACAGGAGGATTTTCACCGTAGTTTGCCTAGATTTATTGTAAAACTACATCCATGGAAATTTATTATAAAAATGATGGCTTTTAGATGCCTTTAATGTAAAAACATCCAACAAGTATTTAATGTCTGAACTGTCCAACATTTTTCCAGGTATTCAGGTGATGTTTCTGTGCTTGAAATCAAAGATGTATTTTTATTTAAAGATATTCCACAGCTCGTATTTGAGATACATTTATATTTTCTGTCACTTTTTGAATATGCTGCTTCATGACCACCTACTAATTAGAGAACTAAATGGAGAATTTAGAGCATCCTATATCTCAACTGACCTTGTGTGTATCAGTGGAAAAGCAACAGAACACATGCATGGGATCGAATTATTGGCATTTTCTCTGACATGTTAGCAGTGATGAGGAAAGCAGATGGAAAAAAACATATTAGATATTGATCTCTTTTTCATCCCTGCATATCCTTTAATTAGATTTAGATTGTAAATAATGCTATTGTATCTTGTGACATTATGCATGAAATGATGGCCTGAACTGTATCTATGTATATTTTGACATATAAGTCAAACTGAGTGCTTGGGAATTCTATTCATTAGGAACATATCCTTTCTGTGACATTACAATTTTCTTTTTAATTTTCTTAAAAATTAATATTTAAAAAGAAATACAGTGCACTTTTGAATGCCTAATGAGGGAATATACTAACCTCTATTTTAAGGAAAGTAAGTAAAGAAACACACACAAGGATGTCCTGTTAAAGCTTATATTCCAAGTAGGCAGACAATGAAAACTAACCAAGACACCAATAGGCGATGATTTCTGTCCTATTGTTATGCCATGGCTGTCACTGCCATCTGTCAAGCCAGTACCATGCAAACAAGCAAACATGCTCCTCCATTTTGCACACACAGCAGTACCTCACAAAATTATCCTTTGCAAAGCTGATGTGAGTCCAGCAGAGTTTTTCAGCTTAAATCTGTTGTCACACAGGGACTGCTCTCTGATTGTAAAACAAGCTCTCTCCTATAGCAGACCACATCAACTTCCTGACCACAGAATTCTATGCTTTGCCAGAGCAGCAGCAGCCCTGAGCAGCTGAGTAGTTTGGATAATTCTCCTGCACACTTTGAATTCTGGAAGGGCTTATTAGCAAGAGATCTGTGTTATAAGACTGCAATTACACTGCACAGGGTGTTATGCTAGTTCCTGGCACACAGGTGTTCCTAGCTATCACTTATTAAGACAGCCTGGACTCAGGAGTTTGGTGCAGAGAGACAAAAATTTCACACAGGGACAACTCTGTATTGGTTCACTTCACATTGTTATATTCTGTTAATTTCAAAATATCACTTCAATGATGTTCAAAACAAATACATGAAAGTATACAGTGGAAATGAAATATAAGGTTGCATGTAATTAAAGTGACCAATTTGGATTTCCCATTCTGTTAGGTAGTGGTGCAGAGTAGCAATAAAGTACACTCTTCTCAGTGGTGGCAAACAGGACAAGAGGTAAAATGAAAAACATAAAACTCCATTTTAAAAAAACATTTTCTGTTTTATTATTAGTTTTTACTGATATCATCATCAAACAGTGGAATAAATTGCTGAGAGAGGCTGTGAAATCTCATTGTTCAAAGCATTCAAACCTGATTGATCAAGGTCCTGAGAAACCTAATGCAGTTGACAATCTCCACCATTCCCTGCCAAGCTCTGCTATTCTGCCAAAAGACATACATTAATTGAATAAGTCAGCTGATTTTTAAGATATAATAATATATATATTCCCTTTGAAGAGAATTGCATGAATATGCTGATGCCAGACCTTCCAAGCAGTTTCTACTAGAGGATTAAAACTGGATATATTTTTTTAAGGGGGGTTACACTCCCCCATGATAGGACAGATCAAAAAATTCAGCATGCCACACATATGAGTTACAAAGATTCCTGTTCAAGGCCGTCTAATTAAAAAAAATAATCAAAAAGCAGTTTCTTGAGATTTAGCAAAACCACTTTTTTTAATTTAAAATACTACTCATTGCACTCCATTCCACATGTCATGAAATCTACTTCTCTGTTTCTTCCTCCCAAAGCACTACCAAACCTAATTTTTATGAAGGATTTTGGAGGAGGGGAGGAGGTGGAGAAGATCGAAAGGGGTTCATCCAGCCATTTCTCTTATGGACTACCTACTGCTAGTGACTTCTCAGCATATGGATACAGCAATGGGCAGCAGTGCTAAATCTTAAAATAAACTCAATGAGATAGTCTGAATGGAATAGTCGTAATGGAGTGGCTCTTCAGTAAACACAAGCCACTGAGAAGTCATGGATTGCAGCTGTGTATTAGTAGGTGCACTACGGTTCTCCATTGCCTGCAGGGGGCCATCAAAGTACTTCTAAAGCCTCAGATACCTGGAGCTGTCTGCATAAGGGAGCCAGCCATAAATATGTCAAAGGCACTTGCTTTTCCTTCTTTAATCCACTGAAAATTCAATTATCCCCAGAGACAGGAGATGAAAGAGACTTGGGAAAAGGGAATTTTTCTCAGTCCTACAGGAGATTGTCAAGAAAGGGTGTCTTGTCAGGCTATATGGGCTTCACTAATTTACTTATTTCCTAATTTCCTTCAGGCATCATCACCTTTGTTAAGAAATAGTACTGTACTTTTTGTACATTCATGCCTGTAGTTTGAAAATTAACTTTTTTTAAAGTGACTTAAGTGGCTTTGAGGATCAGTGGAATTTTGGTTCGGGTTTTTTTGGTTGTTTTGGGGGGTTTGTTTGTTTCATTTTGGTTGTTTTGTTTTGAAAGACAGTTGGTATTAAAATATGCTGAATTAGAGACTAAATCCCTTGTATTGCAATTAATGAAGAAAGATGTTAGTAAACAAACAAACAAACAAACAAAAAACAATTACAAGGAAGAAAAGAAAAGTGTCTGCCGGGGCCCTCAGTGAGGAGGATGAGGGCTGCCCCTAGGCCAGCTCCAGACAGCTGAGCACCTGGGCCTAGATGGAAACACCACTGGAAAAACAGATATAAGAAATGTCAAAACACTGCACAGCAGTGAAAAGTGAGGTAAAAGATTGTGATAAACAGCCCGGCAGACACTGAGGTCAATGAAGAAGGAGGAGGGGAGGTGCTGCAGGCACCAGAGATAAGATTCACCTGCAGCCTGTGGAGGAGACAATGGTGGAGCAGGTATTTCCCTGCACATACAGGGAAACTGCAGCCCTTGGACAGACACTGCTGGAGTAGATATGCACAGTGTAGCCTGTGGTAGATGACACATGGGACGGTGTGTGTGGATATCCTGGTTTTGGCAAGGAGGGTGAATTTTTGCACAGTAGCTGTGAGGGGGTGGAGGCAGAGCCCATGTGGGCGTGTGGAGGTTGTTGTTCTGTACCGCTCACTTCACTGAGAGGACTGAAAGTTGGGATTCTCACTTCCCAGAAGGGGAGTGTGACTGCTTCTTGTGAAGAAAAAGGTCACCTGTGGAGGGTCTGCTGCCATTTAGTTCATTGTCTCAGGGGTCATTCGGTGCTGGGTTGGCATCTTTTGCATGTAAATCCCCTTCTTTTTGTATACTTTTGTTATTAATATTGTTTCTGTTCCCGTTTGTTTTCTTGTCTAGATTTTGTTTCCAGTAAATGGTTCTTATCACAACTCGGGATCTCTCTTTTGTCTCTCTCACCAGAGGGGTTGGGGGAAGGGGAGAAGCTTGTGGTTTGCGTTTTAGTGGGAGAAATTAATTAGAAAATACCATTCCTAAACCACCACAGTGGATATGGTCTGAAAGAACTGTGGCATGTGGCAGACCCACACAGGGCTGGTTTTCCCTTGAGAACTGCAGCCCACTGGAAGTAACTGTGCTGAAGCAGGGAAACGTCCCAGGAGGCAAGAGCAGCAAAGAGTCTGTTATGGACTCACCACTATTCTCCCACCCCATATCCTCCCTGTGCCTCTTGAGGACATGAGGAGGAGGAGCTTGGAATGAAGTAGTAAAGTTCAACTTTGGAAAAAAAGAGGAGAGAGAAAGTGATCTTTAAATATTTTCTTTTTTTCTTACTATCCACACCTTATTTATTGTTGATACCTTGGACTAATTCTCTCAAGTTCAGCCTGTTTTTCTTTTAAGATTAATTGGTAGGTTATGTCCCTGTGCCTGTCTCATTTTCTCCCCCTGTCCTGTTGAGGAGCAGGAGTGAAAACAAGGCTGTGTAGGTATCTGGCTGCAGGCCAAGATTAATCCACCATAGGTATAAAATCCAAATAAAGTTACCTTGAATACCAGGAGCATCAATATTTTTGAATACATTGTCAACATGTAGATAGAAAGATTCTGTGGTGATTCTGTGTGATTCAGTAGCCTAAGAATATATGTATATTATGTGCAGTACAGGAAGAATCTCACTAAAATACCCACCTTTTGTTAACAGTACCATAGAAGATGTGAAGACAAAGTTTCTCTTGCAAAGATCAGCATCTCCAAAAGGCCAGAACAACCCTCACATATGAAAGACTAAATATTTCTCCCTCTACCACCTAAGCTCTACAGACAATATCTAATTTTTTTTTACTCATGTTGCTGTCATAGCTCCTGAGTGTAACATCTATGAGAGTAAGAAAGACAGAAAGCTCAAACCAGACACAGTGTCCTTCACTATATATATAAACATACATTGATATAATATATTTAAGAAAAAATTATTAATAAAAGTTTTTTTCCTTTTTAATTATCGATTTTCACACAATTTTAACTCAAGAAAGAAGCCGTAATCAGGGCCTTGAAATAGGAGAGTATTTGGTCTTTCAGTTCATTTGACACATATTTAATATCTTACCGCATTTTCAAGTTGCAGAGGGATCAAGGTGTATCATTACATAAGCGCATTTTGATGTTCGCAAATGGTGCTGTAAGGTGTAGCATTTCAGTACTTGTACATTTTTAACTCATATTTATTTAAGCCCTGCTAATGGAATTAGAGAGTTATGATGTTTCCTGGCAGTAGGTATATTGTCCTGTACATTTTTGCAGAACTTCCATTATCATTAAAGGGAGTTACACACTAGAGTACCAATGTTTATTAATATGAATAGCATCTTCCACAAACAGTCTTCTAAACAGCAATTTGGGTGTCCTAAAGCTCTGTAGTCATTCAGGAGAAATGACTCTGATGTCAACACTTTAGCAGCAGAGAAACATCCATTCCTCTATAAGCACTCACAAGAGACTCTCAAGCAAGCCTTTTTTTTTTGTTTTAGTTAGTGGAAATGTCTTCTATTCTTGAGCCTATTAACTTGTAACAATAGAAATAATAGGAGCTGAGACAGGTGTAGAAAGTTTAATTCTGCGCTTTCTTGTGAGCTTCAAATTTAAAAAGGGAGTTCAAAATTAATGATAAAAAAGGTTATTAAAATTCATGAATGCCAGTATAATATAATTTTGATCTGCACAGTTTTTCAGGGATTGTTGTCAGTTTCTATTCCACTGTTAGCCATCATTAACAGCAAATATGACAGATACACTAATGAAATCGATTTGGTCATGTTATCAATTTAATTCAAAAACATAACCCCATTTTATTACCTTGTAAGTTATAAAGGTTTATAGGCTAATGTCATCTGTCACTGTAAGAGTTCTCTGCTGGACTATTTAATAAATAAATGTATGTTTATTTTATTTTTTTATATTTTGAATTAATTACTTCAGTACACCAGTAATGCTGGCTTAGCTCATGGTAGGACTGAAATATTGGTCAACGCACTCTAGTAAGGGAAACCTTTCCGTGAAATGAATACAGCAAGAGAGTATTGCCTTGGAACCTTGCTACAGCTGGGTAATAGATCACTGTGCAGCAATATTCCTTGCAGCCAACTCACTGTCTAAGAAATTAATACATTCCTCATGCCCCTATAAGAGGTGTGCCTTGTTGTGAGGAAGTTTTTCATGTACAGTGAAAGCAGGACTGTCCTCAAACACATATTTCTCTCATTAATAGCATTAGAAGATTCAGCAAATTACTCCTCCTTGTAGATGGCAATATTTCTTTTGAGCATTGATTATCTGATGAAGCCACTTTATAGCTTTTATACTGTGTTTGGAAAAATAACAAAGTTAGCTATCATTATGACAGGTGTCACTAGATGACATCATCAGACACAGACTTCTGAATTACTTCACAGAGCAACTAAATGTTTAAACTTGGGAAACTTCTCAATTATGAATATAAGCTTAGGCGTTATCTTAAAAAAATAAATGAGTAGCAATATTTTTACTTTGGGTTTAGACAGTTTTCATGTGTTCCTGGTTTGGAAGAAGCTCTACAGCAACACATGTAAGTTTGTGGAGGAGCCTCCATTTCAAGAGCAAGGTGTGGCCATTTGCTCTTCTTAAGAACAGTCTGCATCATTTTCCGGGGTGTTAGTTTCTTGTGCACAGTGAGATCCTTGTTATTTACTTAGCTCGAATTTCTGCCCCTCCAGAGCTCACCCTCATTTGATTTGTCTTGCATGAGCTGAAAGTTACTTTATCACTCTCGTGTTGCTCTCTTCAATATTCTGAGAAGAAACAAATCTGTCTGTGGAAAAAAACAAGTGCTGCATGGCTTCATTGAGCCAGAAATTGTAAGTTTTGTCAAATTAAGCATAATTATCTTTATGCATCAATATACTTTTCTGTTTGCTAATAGCACGTCATTTAGGCTTATATGTTTTAAAGTTGCAGTCCATGTTGAATTTCTGCTCTGGAGGCTACTTAAGTACATCTTTGCAGAAGTAAAGGGAAAATGTAGACTGAAGGAGCCACATTAATTTTCATCTATCCATGTGGAGATTGCCTGCATATACAGGAAGAAATATAGGACTCTTGCACTTGCTTTAGTCATTGTGATGGGAAGGCCCTCTTTTCTGCCCCTGGGGCTCTGGGAGCTGTTCTATGCAGTGTGTTTGTACATTATCAGCCAGGCTGTTAGTGTACAAACACATTAACAAACACATCAGGCTTCTACTATGCACTTTTTGTTAGCACCTTCACGAGTCAGTAAAAAATTCTGGTTGACAGCTGATGTCACCCTTTCCTGTCATTATAGCCTCTGCCTGGGGTGGGTGGCATGTGTTGTTATGCCTGTGTGAGAACTCATACTAAACCACCTATCTCTTCTTGGGCACATAGAAATGCATACAACAGCTTATTCCAGCGCAGTGAAGGAGGACAGATACCTGCTCACAGTGCTTTATACAATGGTTTTGAGGTAGTGCTTGGGCTCCTTAGATAAAATGAACTGCTCTCTGCACATGCTAGCATTGTTCCTTCTGTTATATCAGACCCTACACTCCTAACATTAATACCTTTGGATTTTCTAGTCCTGAACAAAGATCTTTGCAGAAATTTTCTTTTCTCATTCTACATTTTGGCATGGCTTTTTTTTGTTTTCTTTTTTCCATTAAAAGTCCTTATGTGTCTTTGTTTTTTTTTTTTTACTGTAGCTGTTCTTTGCATGCTATTTATTAATACTTTTAGAATTTTTTTAATATGTTCATCAACTTTGTTCATTTGCGCAGGTCTTTTTGCATCACTGCAGCACAATATAGTGTTTTAGTGTCACTTTCACTAGCCTGATATTGGCAATATCAAACCTAGAAAATTGTGGGCATGGTCTGTCCAAGCCAGGTGTAGAGGACATCAGTGACATGAGCATATTGTGCTTTGTGACTACAGATATGCATTGTAAGGGTCCTCCAATGGCTTGCTGAAGCTCTGAAAAGGCATAACTAACATAGGATTACCATATGAAACCAGTGACTTGACCTAGGGACCAAGTAGCTTGAAACCAACATTAGTATCTATTTCAAGAGCAGAAGTCCTTTTCCATGTATTTCCAAAAATTTGACATAGTCAAAGCCACAATTACCTTGATGGTGTAAGAAATGATAAATTGACACTCTCAATTGTCAATTTTCCATTTTCTGCTAATATTTGGTGATCCATTTTGTCTCTGCATATCTTCATATGCCTTCCATATCTTCACTAATCTGTGTAATTTACTAACAAACTGTGCAATCTCAGTATTCTTATTTCATTCATAGTCAAAAGCAGTACAGGAACTTGTGTCGATCCTCCCACAGAATGGCTCATTATTAGTCACTATCTATTCTGGCTTATTGCCATTTCCACTTTTAGTTTAGTTTCCATTTTTTAGTTTATTTTTAATCACTGACAGAATTACCTTTTATATTACCCATGGGTCTCTAAGTTTAATGGGATTTATATCTCAAAAGAAGACAACCACATTATCAGTAAAATTCTCATCTCTGCAGTTAAAATAATGTTTCCTTTCTTATTTCCCAGTTTCAAATAATACTCCTTTTGACTACCCTAGCATGTACTGAATACTAAAAAGCACTTATTAAACATGAAACACTCTGAAATGAAAAATTTTATTTTTCTCTGATCTTGGTTGTTTTTTTCTTCAGTTTCTTTCTTGATCTCCTTTCTCTACTCAAGCTCCAGTCTGAAAGCAGAAGTAGAATATAGTGATTTTTGTCCATCTTTATTTGCTTAAGCCTAGTGTGAGAGATTCATTACTTCAATGTAGGATCAATTCTGTGATGTCAGAAAAAAATAGTCTAGCCATTCCTGTCTTTGTTACTCGTGTATATGTGATTCATGGTATACATAATACAAAGATGTTTAAAAGGAAATTTCTTATGTATTTTTTTTAATTGGAAAAGATACTGCATATATGTAGGTTTATGTGATGAAAGAATTGGTTCTGGGTGTGATTTTCTTTTTCTCCCCTGATTAAGTATAATAAATAAATAAATTTTTGTTTAGTTTTTTTTTTTTTTTTTAGGGGGGGTTTGCTTGGTTTTTT